>JAODAL010013369.1:0-91591 GCA_025379985.1 Phyllomedusa bahiana | reverse complement strand
TTTTTTTTTGGAAAAGGTCAAGCAACAAGGAGATCTGAGGATGAATTGCTCTTGGGAGAACAGCCTTGAAAAACTCGGAGAGATATGTCCTTAACCAACAAATATCTAAATTGTGAAGGTTGGAAAGTAAAGGATCAAGACAGGAGGAAAATTGATTCTTATGAGTTCTGTTGCTGGCCCAGCGTCCTCCGTGTACCATGGATGGCCAGAACAGCAAACAACTCTGCACTGGAAGAGCTTAAGGGGGACATGTCTGAAAACTGTCTTGGTCTAAGACTTTTCTTGTTGCCCATAGCAACCAACCAGCATTCCCCTTTCATTTCATATAGGGCTCTGAAAAAATGAAAGGGGCACTCTGGTTGCTATGGGCAACAAGAAAAGTCTTAGACCAAGACAGTTTTCAGACATGTCCCTCTAAATCTGAACATTTTTTTGAGGCCCAGGTGACTAGACTAAGACATTCAAATTTTGGACATATCATGGGAAGGCAAATAACATTAGAAAGAGACATTATGCTTGGCAAGGTAGAAGGTCAACAAAAAAGAGGAAAACCAGCAATGAGCTAAATTAACACAATACAAAAAATATAGAGGCCAAATTCTCTGTAGCTAGCTGACTAACCATTTACAGTGCAGAACAACTATCCACAGAGTCGATATTAATTGAAATCGACTCAACAGCACCTGGTTATCATTTCTTCTGGGTGTCAGAAGGAGAGCCAACAAGAATTCCTTCCTAGATTCCGGGCAAGAGGGCAGATGTGTCCACCATTATCTTTCCATGAACTTCATTCAGGACTCCAGTTGATCTTGGCACAAATCCAAAGCATTATTTTGACGTGCTAACCTCAACAGACTGTAACTCACGTCACAATCACTGAGTAGCTACATATAGAAGGATATTGTGTAAACAACTCCCGACAGAGTATCACAAAATTGTGTTTTTTTTACTTCAAAGCTGCTCAGCTCATGCCACTTATATCAGGATATGTTAATAACTGAATCTTATCTCTATATTAGCTTGGGCTTTTGAATAACATGGCGAATTTGTACCTTATTTTAAGAAAAGTTGATTTGTTTCTGTGCCGTTTTTTAAATGGAGCAGTTGTTCTACAAACACAGCATCCAACTATCCATAAAAATAGAGGAGAAACAGCTACATCCAATGTATCACCCATTGTGTGCTCTTGTTCTTAAATGAACCTAATTGCATTATGGGCTCTGTCTTTTTTTCAATGCCTGATGGTTATAATATTGATTAACACAGCCAACATGTAAATGTATTCATCCAAATGTCTGTATATAATGGAATAAGATGGATACACTTTTAAGTATAGAAGAAAGTTCTAGATAACTATGAGCAATCAATTTAAGAACTTACCTGGATGATGATGGGTATTATAACCTCACAATACCTTGTTGCTCAGCATCAAATTCATTCCAGGAAATGAGCGTTTTGGCTGCAGTGATGGGGGCACCGCTATTGACAATATGTTTTTCCTCGCTGTGTAATCCTAGGCATAATGCAGCCCCAGACTCAGAGGACAATGCTACAAGGCTTGGTATGCACATTAAACTAAGTGGTTTCTCCTTCAGAACTAACAAAATTATGATGACAAAGTGAGCAATTTTAGTATGTGAACTTCAACAGATGGCATGGTAGATAGTTACAAACCTTGCACAAAGGAGTTTTATTACAATTAAGATAAGAATCTGACTGATGATGTTGTAAAATAGTCACTGTTCCCATAAACCTACATAATAAATTTAAAGGGGTTGTCCGGCAAATAACAAAAAAAATGATAAAAAATGATTAAAAAACCCTCAAATGGCTCACCTCAGTCTTCATTCATTTCCCTATGGAGTTTTCTGTGGTAATTTGGGCTTTTCCTGTGTTGTATGTAGCCGCTATTTTCTGCATCTGAGCACCCTGTTTTTGAAATTTAAAGATTTTCCCCTTTACCCTTTTTAAAAAATTTGCAAAAACCAAAGGGATCCTTTGCTGTACTTTGTCATTCTTACTCCCTTCAAACTTCTGTCTTTCCCGGATGCCCCATTTTCCCTCCCTCATGTTAAAACCCTTTGGGGGAGAATTTTAAAAGGGGGAAGGTTTAAATTTGCGCCCCGGAAAAAGCCAGAATCCTTTGGCCCCCTTGTTCTTTAGGCCTTGACACAGGGGGTTTTCCTGTTTTGAGGAGACACAAAACTGAAAAGGGGATTTTTAAATTTAAATTTTGAAACAGAAAAATTCGGGAAAATTACCAACCCCTAAAAATAAACCCTTTGGGGGGATTTAATGAAAAAAACCCAAGGTACAATCTTTTGTTGCCCAAGGCCTTTGGGGCTTTTTCCAAAAATTTCCCCGTCAATAGGAAAAAAAATTCTTTTTTATAATATTGTCACAAACTTTCCAGTTTTTTTAAAAAGGTTTTTTCCCATTTTTTTTTTTAAAAAAATATAAATTTACAAAAAAAAAAAATATTTTAATTTTTATAAAAAATTTTTATTAATTTTTAATTTTTTGAAAAAATTCTTCTGTTGAAGGAGATTTTGCAAACCCTTAGGTTTGATTTTTGCTTTTTCCCAAACTTTTTACAAAAGACGCCCTTTTGTTTAATGGTTGGGTTCAATTTTTCTTTAACAAAAGGGGTTTTTTGTGGGGGTTGGGTTAAATTAAGTGGGGGGTAGTTCATAAAAATTTAGGTTTAGTTTTTGTGTTTGTTATTGTTTGTTGAATTATTGTTTTTTTTTTAATTTTTTTTTATATAAATATAAATTTTTATATATTTATACTTATAAACAATAAAAAAATAAAAAATATATATAATTACTATAATATTTCAAATCAAAAAATTGTTCCCCAAATTTTTTGGGCCCCTTTTTTTCCCAAAAGGTTGGGCCGGGCCCAAAATAAAAATAAAATTTGAAAAATTATATAAATTTTTATTTTTTATTTTTTTTGGGCAACCTTTTAAAAATTCCGGGGGAAAAACATATTTTGAAAATTTTAATAGTTGCCTAATTTTAAAGAAAAAAAAGAAAAATAAGAAAAATCACCAAACAATGAATAATAATTATAATAATAATAATTTTAATTATTTTTATTATTTTTATTTTTATTTTTTTTAAAATTTTTTCCTATTGACTGTAAAAAAAAGGGAAAGAATGAGTTTTGCCCCTTTGGGTTTTTTTAATCATTAAGCCCCCAAAAGGTTGTTTTTTAAAAGGTGGTTTAATTTCCCAAATTAAAAACTTTTGAAATAAAAGGTTTAAACCCAAAAAAAGCTTTAAGCTATTGTTTAACTTTCTATGAATTTAGATAGGGGCTATAATTTGCTATGATACAAATTCAACATATTGTTGTGAAATGCTTAAAGGGCCCTTGACTGGTTCAATTCACATCACAACAACTCAATGGCCACATCTAGATGTGTGAACTATAAACAACTCCTGACAGAGCATTGCAAAATATGTTTTTTTTTTTAAAGCTATTTATCTATAACAACAAATCTCAGGATATAAATAAAGGGGAAAGGGAAGGTTAAGAAAAAATATTTGTAAAAATGAATGCATTTTATTTGGCAATAGAAAAAAAAAAAGGCCCCAAAATTAATATAAAAATTTATCCTTTGGTTCTAAACATCTACTTAGGTAAAAGTTTAGATTTTTCTTTATTTTTTACTTTGCTTTTTTCTATTTTTCATGATAGGTATTTAAAATTTTTAACTAAAAAAAATTTAAAAAATTGCAAACTTTTAAAGCATTTTCTTTAGCTTCAGTCCGGGTTTTGGCCCACGGGCCATGCCCTACATTGCCTCAGGCAAAAACCCATCTCCTGCCTGTGCATACACGGGTGGGGGCAGGAATAAATTCCAGTCTGACCCTTAAGGGTTTTATGTTATTTTAATTTTTTTTTAATAAATTTTTGATGTTTAAATTTCTTTTAATAAAGTTTATTTTTGGTTTTTTTACAGTCTAGAGATTAAAAAATTTGTCGGGGGGGTTTTCACTAAAGGCCCCAAAGGTGACTTGGGGGGGGGTTTTTGGGGAAAAAAAAACTTCCTACTTTTTAAACAACTTGCATTTGAAAAAATATTTTAACATAACACAAAAAAGGGCTTCTTAAAAAAATTGATGTAAAACGGGATACTTTTCCTCTAGTGATTTGGGGCCCCTTGAAAAAAATTTGGGCCCAAAAAATAAAGAAAATAATTTAAAGTTGGTTTTTCTGTTTTTTAAAATTTCCCCCTGAATTTTTTTGGGGATTTTTAAAATATATTTTTTTTAAAACCTAGTTTGTAGCACGGCAACAGGGGGGACTTGGAGTTGAACACATTCATTGCCGGGGGGGGCCCCGAAAAGGGGCTTTTGGCCACCGAGAGACAAACAATATTTGTGCAAGTTCTCTGACATTTCATATCATATATTCTAAAATTAGCTCATTATCTAATTAAAAATGTGAACACTTCACTTTTTTGTTTGTACAGATTGAACAACAAAGCTCTTCCATACAGTGATGTGACTGTATTGGCCATTAGGTGGCAGATTTTAAAGGGAAAATTTTTAAAATTTCCGAAAAAAATGGGAAACAGTGGGGGGATTTTTTTAAAATTTGCTTTTTCCCCCTTTCCCGACACACATGAACATACATCCTGGCTAGGGGCCCCAAAGGGTGCCAGCTAAATTTCAACTGGGCACCCACCTGCAAGGGCAGGGAAAAAGGGGAAAACTCCAATTTTTATCCCGGGTTTTAACCCCTTGGGATGGGTAAAGGTCAAATTGCCCTTTGCGAAACTTCTATCAACCCAAAAACCAAAAATCAGAGTGTGGCAGAGCAGTGACAGCACACAGCACTTTTAAAACACAAATATTGCAGTAATAATTTTATAAATTATCCCAAATCAACCCCTTGCCCCAAAGGGGGGGTTTCGTTTATGTGTAGGGGAGGAGCTCACAAAAGGAAGTAATAAAGGGGCGCCATCTTGGTAAACTCTTCTGGGATTTACTAAATAACGTAAAGTTTGTTAAAGATAAAAGTACCCCCTTTGTGTTTTTTAAAATTTTTTAATGGCCTTTCATGTAATTAAATTTAAAAACAAAATAAAAAATATTAAAATTTAACAACACAGCCCTTTTGCCATTATACAAATGAAAACAGTAACAAGCTACATATAATTGGTATCACTTCATCCGTAAAAAGCCACATTGTGTTTTTTTTTATCATTTCATGTCCTCAAATATTGCAATTAAAAGTGATCCAAAATTTGCATGTATCCCAAACTGATACCAATGAAATCTACACTTAAATGATTCCCCCACTGGAAGTTTTACAGGTGGAAAAAAAAAAAAGGGGGATTGGTACAGAAAAGGTGCTTTCAAACAAAAATTTTCAAAAAAAACTTGAAAAAAAAAAACACAAATTCTTGGGAAAAATTTAAAAATAAGGGGGAAAACTCAAGTGATGTTTGGGGCCCTTTTCCCTTTTTCCCTTTTTGGGAAACGAGGAAATGTATGTGACCTATTCAGTGGCATGAGCAGCTCTAATTTTCTTTTTTGACTTTCCGTACCCCAAAGCTATGGCTTTTACAGGGGGCCCAAATTCTGCTAGTTTTTTCCATTTAAAAAACCCCGCCCCAACTCGACCCTTTTTTGATTTTACCCCTAAGGAAGCATCTCGGCCCATGAGTTTGGTAAAGAAAAATTCTTTTTTTTTTCGGCCTTTTTAAAAATTTTTTACGAATGGCAATATGGGGTTTAATGAGCAAAAAAACGAAATTGAGAAACAGTCTCCCAAAAAAAGGAAAAAAAATTGAGTGTTTTTAAAAATTCATTTCCGAAATAAAAAACTGAAATCTTACTGAAACTTGTAGCCATTAAGTTTTGAGTCCTTATCCATCAAGAAGGGTTCTGTGTGCCAAATGTCGACAATGAATACATAAATTATCCAAACAAACTCAAACTGAAGATGCTTTCCCGGAAAAGCACCAAATTAAAAGAGGAAAAGGACGACAGTTACAGAAGCATTAATTCAAGGCACTGAGGATGTCGTTTTGAATATATCTCAAACCATGTAAAACTCTTGTCTTAAGACCTGATTTTTTTTCTTTTAACGCTACTGTATTATATCTTTACAATGGATTGGTTCAACCTTCTCACGATTTAAAGGTGAAGTTCCAGGGCTTGGGCTATAATGCAAAGCCTTTAACTGTGCTCACTCCTAGCATGTGCCACTTAAAATACTAGTTTCTTCATATATGATAGTGGGACCTAAGGATCTCTCTAAGGGCATGTCCCCACGGCACGGCTTTTCAGCCGGCTGAAAATGAGCAGAACGGGGCGCTATAGAAAACCCGTGCAGCAGTCCCCACTGCACGGGTTTTCCGCTGGGTGTTTTCGCCCGCGGGCCACCCGAAGGGCATTGAGCATGCACATTCTTGCGTCCGGTTTCCGGACGGAATATGTGCATCTCAATGTGAAGGGGGAGGGCTTTTCTCCGCACATCGCAGAGAAAAGCCTTCCCCCCGCATAAACCGACCGATATTTTTCACTTGCCGTGTAAACGGCCCCTAAGAATTAGAGCTCTGTCTCTGCACCCCTACAGCCCCTACTGCGCTCTTGGACGCAAGTGAGTCAGGTTATTGTCATTGTGGTGATATCTATAAATTTACAAGCATTTGCACCTATATTATGTCTTGACAAAGATCCACTGTTGATCGAAATGCGTCGGCTGAGCTATTTGCCCTGACCCTGCGATGTCTTTATACACATCTACAATAAAGAGAATTTTTTTATACGGAGTGCTGGATTCCACCTTTGCTTTTTTTCCTATAGCTTAATAAAAATTCTATCCTGGAGTACCTATCCAAATGATTTGAGGAACTCAGGAATCACCTATAGTTATTTTTAAAGGAGCTTACTTTATGTGGCCAATTACATAGTTACATAGTTACATAGTTAGTACAGTTGAAAAAAGACACGTGTCCATCAAGTTCAACCAAGGATGGGGAAGGGAGGGAGACAAGGAGTTCAAGCCCAGCCTCCCCACTGGTTAATGCCCTGAACCCCACAAGCAATAACCAATCTGCTCCATGGAGACCCTATCTCGACCCCAAGAGCTTGCCACCAGCCAGGATCCAGATTTTACATGGCTACTACGCATTAATATTCTTTAGTTTCAGGTTAAAATACTAAGCCTTTCTTGAAACTCCCAACTATTCATCGGCGTGGACCAGCTCCTCAGGCGGCTATTCCACAGATTTACTTTCTTACAGTGAAGAACGCCCTTCTCCTCTGGAGATTGAATCCTTTTTTCTCTAGCCGTAGGGAATGTCCCCTTTGGTTTTTGAGGGAGTTACACATGAAATAATTTTTCCCCATAGTTTTTGTAGGGACCATTTATATATTTATATAAAATTAATCATGTCCCCGTCCCCCCCCGAAGCCGTCTTTTCTCAAGAGTAAATAAGTTCAATTCTATTAACCTCTCCTCATAACTAAGAGGCTCCATTCCCTTTATAAGTTTGGACAATTAATGTGGGCAATTGACCTTGAATTAAGAACTGCTCACATGTGAAGGTAGCGTTAGAAGCAGAAGACATTGGGGAAAGGGGTAAGATGTGACAAATTACCTTTTTTAATAGCTCAACATATTCCAAGATGAGAGATGTGAGATAAGGAGCTTAAAAAACACAATTTTTCTATAATCTGTCATTAGTTTGAGACAGTACACTGATTGGTGAAATTAACATATGTGGCAGCTTAGCTTTTGTTATCTCAACATATTCCAAGATGAGTGGTGTAAGATGAGCAACTTTAAAAAAAAAAAAAAAACACACAATTTTGCTATATTCTGTCGGGAGTTGTTTATGCTAAAAATGTGTATATGTTGCCACCTAGTGATTGAGCTGTAAATTGCATGTCATGACAAGGTAATAAATTCAAATCCTTAATACATTTTCTGTTTAAGTAAGCATGTACCAATATTGATTGTGCCAAATTTCAAGAACATAGGGTGGGGATGTATTTTTTCATGGACACTTGAGAGGTAGCCTTGTCACAGGAGAGTTGCTGCAGCACTGCTGAACTGCTTTGGATCAAAGGGTTAAAAGCTAAGTAGCCTAAGCGAGTATTCTGAGCGTGGCCGATTTGTCTGTTTGTCTAAGTGTTTCGTTTTGCTTAAGTGTGGAACTTAATAATGGGGGACTTTAGATTTGGGGCTTTTAGAAAGGGCAGTATTATACAGATTTTTCATATTTGTAACTGTATTTCTTTTTTTTTTTGTAACATCCCCATGAGTTTCATATTTGACAATGCTGTCCAGTGCACAACCTCTGCAATGTATGCCATCCTTGAGCAACAGTTCGAGGGTCCATACTGCTGTGCAAGATGCGTGCACACTGCACATTTAGAACCCCCGCTCCTGGATATAAATGAGAAAGTGGCGACACAGAGATCCATTGCCAACTTGGAAGTGATTTTGCCGCTCCCCTGAGCAGTCATCGCAGGTGTAGATACTGGGGAGGAAGGTAGCATGAAGGAGCAGGAACACAAGGCAGCCAGCTGGGTAACAGTTAGAAAGAAGGGTAGGGGAAGAGTGTTAGGGAGGCTAGTCCTGAACTGGCACCCCCCAAAACAAATTTGCAAGATTGGCGGAAGAGGGGGATGTGGGCCCTCAGAAATAGCATTGCTGCAGCAAGACACTACCCCTTTTGCTCCAGTAAGTTTGGGGAATAGAAGTGCAGGTCAGACTAAGACAGGTGCTAGTAGTTGGGGACTCCATTATAAGGGCCACAGACAGGCAACCCTGCCACAAAGACCGGGATCGTCGAACAGTATTTTTGTTTACCTGGGGCCCCGGTTCGACATATCGCGGATTGGGCTGACAGATTGCTGGGTGGGGCTGGTGAGAATCCAGCTTTCATGGTCCACATTGGCACCTATGACAAAGTTAGATTTAGGTGGAGTGTCCTTAAAAATGATTTCAGGGAGCAAAAAGCTCAAGGCAAGGACCTCCAAGGTAATATTTTCAGAACTATTACCTGTTCCAGGGCCACACCCAGAGAGGCAGAGGGAGATTAGAGGGGTTTGAATAAGTGGCTCAAAAATAAGTGTAGGACAGAGGGATTTGGGGTTTTTTGGAGAACTGGGCTGACTTCTGTCTTGGCTACAGACTCTTGCTAGGGACGGGCTGCACCTAAATGGGGAGGGTGAGCTGTATTGGGGATAAAATGGCCAGGAGTTGGAGGAATATTTAAACTAGGGACTGGGGGGGAGGGTAACTACAAAGATAGCATGCAAGATAGTGAAAATAGAGATCTGGGAATTAGTAATAAATCAGGGGGTGGAGTGGAGGGAGGGGCTGTAGCAATAATTAAAAGTATAGGGAGAAAGGAATAAAAACTGGAAAATCTCTAAATTGCATGCTAACCAATGCCAGGAGCCTTACCAACAAAGTACATGAACTAGAATTATTAATTGCAGAAGAAAAATATGACATAGTGGGGATAACTGAGACATGGCTGGACAAGAGCTACGACTGGGCGGTTAACTTGCAGGGTTACAATCTTTTTAGAAGTGACCGTAAACACCGGAAGGGGGGAGGTGTCTGTCTCTATGTAAAATCCTGTCTGAAACCAACACTGCAGGAAGATATAGGTACAGGTAATGAACAAGTAGAATCATTATGGGTAAATATACATAGGGGTAACAATAACAATATAATCCTAATAGGGGTCTGCTATAGGCCCCCAAATATAACAGAACCCATAGAAGATGTACTCCTCAGGCAAATAGATGAGGGCAGCTAATCAGAATGAGGTTGTTATTATGGGCGACTTTAAAATACCAGACATAAATTGGGGGGAAATCTGAAACCTGTAGCTCTCCAAAGGAAACAGGTTTTTGTCTAAAAACTAAAGAAAATTACCTTTCCCAAGTGGTGCAGGACCGACTAGAGGAAAGGCCCTTCTAGAAATTAAAAATTGACTAATAGACCTGAAAAGAGTAACAAGGTTCAGGTTGAGGGGCACCTAGGAAATAGTGATCATAATATAATAAACTTCCATTTATCCTTCAATAGAGCTTTTTGTCATGGAACCACAAAAACACTGAATTTGAGGAAGGCTAATTTTACCCTGCTTAGAGAGGCACTAAACTGTATTGACTGGGACAGGTGTTTAAAATAGCAAGAACAAAAAAATAAATGGGAGATCTTTAAAACATCTTATGCGCCCACTGAGAGAGGTACATACCATATGGTAAAAAAAAAATTAGAAACAGGAAAAACCCAATGTGGATCAACAGAGATGTAAAGAAGGCAATAAAAAACAAAAAGAATGCGTCTCAGCTACTAAAACATTAGGGCAGTTATGAGGCGCTAAGAAGCTATAGGGAAGAAAATAAAGTGTGTAAAATAGTGATAAAGGCAGCAAAGCTGGAGACAGAAAGACGTATTGCCATAGAAAATAACACTAACCCCAAAATATTTTTTAACTATATAAATAGTAAAAAGATTTAAAAAGAAAATGTTGGCCCTTTAAAAAGTACTGAGGGAGAGACTATAGAGGGTGATGAGAAAAAAGCACTTTATTTACCGAGGAGGATGAGCTTCCTGTTGATGAGCAAAGGGAGGAGGTAAATTCCAACCTAAATGTTTCTTGTCTACCAGGAAGAAGTGCAGCTTCGCCTTAAGAAGATTAAAATAGACAAATCCCCAGGCCCTGGCAGTATACACCCACGTGTCCTAAGGGAGTTAAGTAATGTGATTAGATAGGCCCCTATTTTTTAATTTAGGACTGTATAATAATGGGGTATGTCCCAAAGGATTGGCGCATAGCAAATATGGTCCAATATTCAAAAAGGGGTCAAAAGTGATCCTGGAAACTATAGGCCGGTAGCTTTTAAACCCCTGTTGTGGGTAAAATGTTTGAAGGTTTTCCCAGAGATGCTATCCTGGAGTATCTCACTGAAAATAAATGTATAACGCCGTTCCAGCATGGGTTTATGAAGGATCGGTCCTGTCAGACTAATCTCATCAGCTTCTTTGAGGAAGTTAGTTCCAGACTGGATCGGGGTGAGGTACTGGATGTGATATATTTAGATTTTTCTAAAGCATTTGATACTGTTCCACATAAAAGGTTGGTAAGTATAAAATGAGGGAAAGCTTGGATGGGGGAAAATGTGTGCAAGTGGGTAAGCAAACTGGCTCACTGATAGAAAAAAAAAAAGGGTGGTGATTAATGGTACATACTCAGACTGGATCCCTTTACTAGTGGGGAAACCACAGGGCTCAGTTTTTGGGCCCTATCCTCTTTAATATTTTCATAAATGATCTTACACAGGGATTGCACAGTAGAATATCGATCTTTGCAATGATACTAAGCTTGTAAAGGAATCCACACAAAGAGGATAATGTGTTATTACAAAGGGATCTGGATAAGTTGGAGGCCTGGCAGGGAAATGGCAGATTGAGGTTTTTAAAACTGATAAAAAGCAAGGTTATGCACATGGGGAGGAAAAAACCATTACATGATTACATGTTAAATGGAAAAACACTGGGTTTAAAAGGACATGGAGAAGGACTTGGGAATCCTGGTGGACAGTAAACTTAACTGTAGCAGCCAGTGTCAGGCAGCAGCAGCCAAGGCTATTAGGATCATGGGGTGCATGAAAAGGGGCATAGATGGGACATGATGAGAACATTATTCTCCCACTATAAAAGTCACTGTTTAGACCACACATGGAATATTGTGTACAGGTTTGGGCACCAGTGCACAGGAAAGACATTGTAGAGCTTGAACAGGTACAAAGGGGGTGACAAAAATAATAAAAGGGCTGGGTGGACTGCAAAATCCAAAAGATTAGCAAGGAAAAAAGGGTTTTTAGTTTAGAGAAAAGACGGCTTGGGGGACATAATAAATATGTTTAAAATTATTTAAGGGCGAATATAGAGAATCTCGCTAAAGATTTATTTAAAAACCCAGGACTGTATCTAGAACAAAGGGGCTTCTTTTCGTCTTGAGAAAAGAAATTTCTACATATACATAGAAAGGGATTTTTACTGTTAGAGCAGTGGGGACTGGGAACTCTCTGCCATGGAAATTGTCATGGTGAATTCACTAACGGAGTTCAAAAATGGTTTAGATGCATTTTTGGAGCGTGATAACATAACAAGTTATAGTGACCGGGATTCTGGAGAAGGGTCGTTGATCCAGGGATGTATTCCGATTGCCAGATTTGAGTCAGGAAGGAATTTTTTCCCGAACATGAGGTCAATTGGCTCCTACCTCATGGGGGTTTTTGCCTTCCTCTGGATCAACACTTTAACACTTTAGCAACACTTTAACAAATGGGTTGAACTGGATGGACGTATGTCTTTTTTCGGCCCGACAAACTATGTAACTATGTAACTATGTAACAATGGTAATGATACCACTGGAATGACAGTTATCTTCCCAGTTTATCGCCAAAGCCATACAAGTTGCAATAGCTGTGCCCAGTCAGAAGCTGTTTATTATACTTTTATATGCCATTTATTATCTTCTTTTAATGCAACCATTCACTCATTAGGTCACGTATCATAAACTATCATGAATCTAGAAATAGGCATATCATCAAAATTCGACTACTGCTTATGCCAATGGACTAAGGAAGAAAACTGTATTTTGAAACCCATGAAATTTGTTATATAGTTTATGGGGGCTTACCCGATTTAACCCAAGGGCTTCCCTTCCCTTGCTTGCTTCTAAGGAAAAATGAAACGGCATAGACCAAGTTAAAAATTGATACCTTTTTAGTTTTTCGGGGCCGTCTGCACACTGGGGGTGCAGGCAGCCCAAGATTCCAGCAATCCCTCTCTATCATTTGAGGACTTATGGATGTGTTGGACTTGATTGCCCACTATTGATGAGTATCCCACCTATGTTTTATGTATTAAGGACTTATTGCTCGTGTGCTACTAATGTTATATAGTTGTTAAATGGTATAATATACCAGTATAATTCCTTCGAGAAACCTCAAAAGAGTACGGCACCATCTGAATTAAAAATACTTATTTTTATTTCATAATTAGATTAAAAAAGAGAGTACAGAATGTACATAAGTGCAGGTAAAACACTGCTATATTCCAGGCTTACGTGTTTGGGTTCAAAATCCCCCTGTTCAAAAAATGTAGCCAAAAAACGGTAAGCGTGGTTTTAGCATTTTTTTTTTTACCTGAAATTTAAATGTACATAAAGGTACTCTTTTTTTTGGTAATTTACCTTATGAAAAAAAAAGAAAGTTTTTTTTTTTAACGATGGTCCCCGGATGTAATTGGGGTTTTTCTAAAAGGGAAAATTTATTAAAAATTTTTAAAACCATTGGTGAAACCACAAATGTCAGCATAATGCCCTCAATCGAACAGGCAGACACAGGGGGAAGTTTCCCCCCCCTTTCCCCCTGTTCCATTCTGTATCCTGAAGGAGAGTAAAAGCATTGGGTCATAGAGACTTAGTGGTCTGTGCTGTACATTATAAGACTCATAATCGTGACCTCATAGAATCCTTAGCTTGCACAAATGTTTGTTACCGTACAAGCCGAGACCAATCTTTCATATCTCGTTGTTCATATCCCTTTTTCCTACAGTCACATTTCACCAAATAACAATGAAGCGTTAAATGCATGAATCTGTTACATTGTATCTTAATTAAATTACATCCAATCTAATCCCAAATATCAAGTTACAACAATTAGACACAATTTAGGGATGACCAATGGTGCTCCTTCTAATAGAAGAAAACCTCAGGAGACAGAACTCAATTACCATGTGCCTGACTACTAATTATCCTCATAAATGAAAGACTGAACATAAAATATCTCTTATGGGAATAAGTTACCCACAAAAACAATCTGAACCCATGTTTATTTTCTATTACACCGGGGCAAAAAAATTTTCGTGTTTCAGGGACCAATTTATCAAAATACATTGCAAATTTTGTTACTCTTTTCGACCATAAAAACTACTAAAGAAAGTGTCTAGTAGTTCTTATTTGTATCTGTTCCTGGGACAACTAAAAATTACCTCCCCTACAATTAGACTTCTGAAAAGCAATTCAACTTACTTGTAGTTTCATACCATTCCTGGTCCATATCGCTACACAGACCCCAAGGACATATTGATGCAGTATGCACAGAACCTAGGGAAAAAAGGGAGAAAGGTCCCAAAGTACCCCGTTGATTTCTCCCCGCAAACAATTTTATGGGTGATAATTTTGCTGCTTTTTGGATTCAAATAGAAACTCTCTGTAGAAAGACCCATACAGACAGGTTCATAATATGGGGGCTAAAAGTTTACTTATAGTATGCAACATAAAACTATAATATGGTAACATGTATTGAGGCTAACTAGCGTCATGGATATTAAATTCCTCTATAAATTCTGTAGTCTCTATATGGGTGATCGGTGATCAAAGTTTGCATTTAAAATAATTAATTTCATATATATATATATATATATATTTAATATTATATATATTAACCACTTTTTACCTGTTGGGAGTGTATATATATATGACTTTTCCCCCAAGGTTTGGGGAATTTTTTTTTTTTTTCAAAACCACACCATTTTTGAAAGGGGGCCCGGTCAGGACACCACCAAGACACAGACAAGTGGGCCCGACACTCCCACCCCCTGTCCCTCCCTTTTTTGGGGAAACCCACTCCTTAAAGGCGGCCCCAACAGAAGACTAAAGGCTACACTGAGCAAGGCGGAAAACAAACAAAAAACAAAAAAAACCCTAGTGGGGAAGTCCGAGTCAGAAACTGGGCGGGCAGCGCGGGGGGTCCCAAGTGGTGAGGAAAGGAGAAAACGGGGTTCAGCCAAGGGCAAAAACACCGGGGAGACACAGACGATACAGGAGGGAAGGATAGTAGAAGCAACCCAAAAAGGTAGGTAACAATAACGGCAGAAGGAAAAAACCCGGGCTCACAGGGAGCAAATACCTTAGCAGGCAGGGGAAGGGTATAAACCCCTTAAATACCTACCAAAAACCAAAAGGGGATAAAGGGAAATAGGGGAGTAACAGAAGCCCGTAGGGTAAAAGGGTTGTCAATAAACGAAACAAAAAAGGAGCAAGTTAACAGGGGGCGGAGATTTCCTGACCACGGGCGTTGGCCAGGTTAATCAGATAGGGGGGAAGACCCAAATTCACACTAGAAATTCAATAGTAAGGTGTTATGTCGAAACCCATGGCTTTCGCCGCAAAGTCCCCTGGCCCCCCAGGCCAAAAGCCGGGAGTGTGCGGGACAATCATGACAACTTACCTTGGTTAGTCGGAAGAGGAGAGGTAAAAAAGGGCACAACTGTACTTTTTTTAAAATTAATAGTTATCATTTTTTTAAATTAATTTGCAACCAGTTTTTATTTTGTATAGTATAATTAGAGATGGGCGAATCGATTCTAATGAAGTGAAATTCATTTAGAATATCAGGAAAACTTCGATTCTGAACGAAGTCGAAGTTTGGGGCTATTCGCGGGATAGAAGCGTGCTTTTGATTGATAAAATGGCTGAGAGCACATGCCGTTACATGGGGCAAAGAACTCTGGGAGGAAGAAGGTCGTAGCCTGCATGACATGTGCAGAGATGAAGCCAATCAGAGACCGGCGGGATTCTGTGATGTCACCGCACTATATAAGTCCGGGCGCGACGCCGGGAGATCATACTCCTCTCACTGTACTGAACAGGGAAGGTGCTGCCGCGGCTGATTGTTACTGAAGAACTGATTTGTATACAGCGATTTTTGGGGGGTGTCTCAGCTTGTCTCAGAGACTGTTCTCTTAATGTTCTAATTCTGATTTTGTGGGGTATTGGATCTGAAGTCCAGTGTGCGTCCAGTACAGCTGCATATACATTTTAATGCTATCTGCTCACAGCACATTGAATATCCAAGGGTTATCTAAGTCTGTTCCTGTTGTATTAATTTAAAGAAACAGCATTTTTACAATCCAAATACCACTTAATTTTTGGCTCATTTCTTTTGCACAATTTAGATCCAGGGGTTAATTAAAGGGGTTTTATCGTTACAAAGATCATGTCTCAGATTATGGGGACAGTAAAAATAAGCACTTATGAAAATGGGTTGCATTACATCAGACACTTTGTTAAGCAGATATCATCTTCTCAGTAAATCTGTATTCTGTTTCTGCTGTTGCTCTGTTGCTGGTCGGAACGCCCCCTGGTCGATTCCCTAGACACGCCCGCTGCACTGTGATTGGCTGGCTGACATTTCATTCAGCCTGTTGGGATACGCCCCTAGACAGGAATCACCCCGGCCACGCCCCCTGTGCTGTGATTGGCTGCCTGCACACTCTGTGTGCTGTGAGCTGTTAAAATCGATAGTGAAACCAAGGACTGCTGGCTCTATGTACATCTCTCAGCTCTGTGGTGATGTTCTGGGCAATTACTGCCTGTTTAAAGGGCTTTTGCCAAGAGGTTGTTTCACCTCCTCACAGGTCCAGTCCTTAAGCTGCTACTTTGAAAAGAGGGTGTTCTGTTCCTCAGATCGAATGCAAGCCCCGTCTCCTTATGACGTCATCATTTGTAGTGTATAACATAAGGATTCTACACTGTGTCTGCATAAGCTGCTTGTATAGTGCAGTGCTTAGCTGATCCACTCTGCAAGATAAAGGTTAGGAGTTCAAGCCCCATCAGTATTTATTTATTTTTTTCTTTTATAAATTGTACACATATGTAAAGATATGAAAATATATGTGTAGACAGCTATAATTGTATTCATATACACACACAAAGCTCCCCTATATAGTGTCCTATCCTTGCAGTCACACCAAGCACTTCCAACATATGTGATACAATGCATATACTCTATGGGATGAGACATGATATAGGGGAGCTATGTATGTGTATATATATATCATTATAGAGATTGACATATATATTTTAGGTGTCTCTACATATGTGTAGAAATTAGGGGGGAAAAAAAATATACTCTGTGAGGGGACTAGAACTCCAAACTCCTTCGTTGTAAAAGCAATACTCTATCACTGCTCACTTAACTACTGCTGCACCACAAGCCCAAGTTAGTTACAAGCTGAGCAGGGCCTTATCTCAAAGCTGATTGCTTCTACCCCCAATGTTTTCACTCACATGTCACTGACAGCAAGCAGAGATCTTTACTTGAAGCTGACATTTGTCCTTGTAGTTGAGTAAAGGTCTCTGCCTGTTGTCAGTACAATTTGGGTGAACACTAGAAGTTAAAGCTGTTGGCTTTCAGCTTCATTTGTGTGTAAACTAAGACATATGACAGGTGCTTGCTGGTGTTTGGAGCCTCAAGGCTGCAGACATAAGAAGCATGCAGGAGGCTACAGAGCTGTTATATCCAGACAACCTTCTGCATCCCCTGCTTTATAGAAAATGATGATGTCATAGTTCTTCAGTGAGGGGAGACACGCCTCCTGGGAGGAGAGACACGCCTGCTGACAGGAGAGACACACCCCTGGATTTCAAACTCAATCTGAGAAAATTAGCTGAACAGCCCAAACAGCTCAAACGATAACACCCCTTTAAGCATTTTTCTGCTATTGTTGTCACTAAAAGAAACGGTGTTTTTCAACACCAAAGAAGAAATTTTGCCTGTAGCAGAATTCATAACCGAAGGTTAATTACGTGTTTTTCTGCTGTTGTGCTCAGTAAAATACACACCATTGTAACACGCTACAAAGCTGGTAATTTTTGCCAGCACATTTCTTTTGTGCAATTTAGATTCAAGGGTTAATTAAGCGTTGTTCTGCAGTTGTACTCACTAAAAGAAACAGTGTTTTTCAACTCCAAAGAAGAAATTCTGTAGCATAATTCATATCCGAAGGTTAATTAAGCCTGTTTGCGCTTTTCTATTCAGTAAAATACACCGGGCTTTTAAACGGCACATACAAGTCAATTTTTCCTGCCCATTTGTGGAGCGCAATTTATATCCAAGGGTTACCCAAGCTTGTAAGTGGGTTCATTTGGAGTCAAATACAGGGTGTGTATTTATCATATACAGATATCTTCATCAAACAGTGTCTGTACATTTTAGAACAAACAGTATGTCAGACAGGAGGTGGCAGGCTCTTCACTGCGAGTGGCAGTGGCACAAACATTCCTGGAACAGGCCCAGGTCGCAGCACAGCAAGGGGACGTTGCAGCAGGGGTCACTCGGTGAGGCCAGAACTGCCGCTGTCATCTAGCGGCCGTGTGTTGTTCAGCAACCCAAGGGTTCTTGATTGGTTGACTAGGTCATCCACTTCCTCCCAGATGACATCTGACAACCCAGCCAAGAGTCGGTGGGAACGTCAGACACAACCCTTAGTTGGCATGGCCTGGGAGCGGGTCGGCGGCCCTCACCTGTCCTCAGCCCGCCTCTGTCCCATCCGGTTCCCTCAGCCAGAGATCTACTATGTGGTCTGGGCTCAGCGCCACTATACAGTGAGGATGAACAATTTGAGGAGGGCAGTCAGCAGCTACTTGGCAGCGAAGAATGGGGCAATAATCCCTGCTTCTTGCAGTAGGCGGCAAAGTATAGATGTGGAGAGTGGCATGGGAGGTCATGTTGTGAGGAGTCAGCCTCTGCATACCAAAACCGTTGAGGAGGACAGCAGTGAAGATGAAACAATAATCAATGATGATGTAGCTGAAGGCACTTGGGAGCCGGGTGAAGTAAGGGCTTCATCATCGTCAGGAGAAGAGGGCGTCAGCTTGCGCCTCAGGCAGCGGCGCAGCCAGCAAGTGGGTCGTGTGGCCGTGAGTCAGCAGGGTAGCAGCAGTGCGAGGTCAGGAGCCAAGCAGCCACGGGGTAGAAAACCCGCTTCGCAGGTCCAAGAAAGTAGCGTCACAGGGGCTCAGCGAGGCAGCGGTGGTAGTAGTCACACAGTGCAGAGCGTTGGCGGTAAAATCAGATACTCGGCGGTGTGGCAGTTCTTTGCTAAGACACCGGAGGAGCCGAATATGGGTATACAGGGCCGTCTCTTCCATTGGGCCAGGTAGGCCAGTGCCCGGGGACCCGCGAGCCCAGGGGGGCCCTGAGGGCCCGGGCGGCTGCCTGCCCGGCCCAATGTATTCACTCACCGCCGCCCGCCGGAGCTCAGACACAGCTCTTTCCGCCCTGCCTGCGCTTAGTTACTTGTCCCAGGCTGCGCAGGCAGGGCGGTGCGGGCTGCGGTGGTCAGAGAGCAGGGCGGCCCCTCGCTATGCCGCTCCTGCGCTTTACAGTTCACAGCGCAGGCTGGGACGGCGCCGCCTTTCTTCACAGAGGCGCCGCCCCAGCCTGCGCTTTGAACAGTAAAAAACTGGCGCGGCAATTGCTTAGGTGCCTAGGGCGGCACCTTTCAGGGGGCGGCACGGCAGGAGTTTTTTTTTTTTTCCTTACTTTTTTTCCCTATCTGACCCGGAGCCGCCCCCCCCTCCCCCCGAGCGGCCGGCGGAGGGGGGGGGGGAGAGGAGGGGAGGTTGGGGGGTCCGGTGACTGCCCTTACATTGGTGGCAGCGGCTACTGAGAGAGGAGCGGAGCAGCGCAGCTCCGCCCTCTCTCTCTGCACAGCGCAGCTAAAGGAAGCTGAGAGCAGCAGCAGCCGGGATGCCCCGCCCACTCTCTTACCCTGCACAGGACGGCAGGAAGAGAGGAAGACTTCAGGACACAGGTAAGGGGGGCGGGAGGCTGAATACATTGTGCTGGGGGGGGGGGAGGCTGAATACATTGTGCTGGGGGGGGTGGGCTGAATACATTGTGCTGGGGGGGCTGAATACATTGTGCTGGGGGGGTTGAATACATTGTGCTGGGGGGGCTGAATACATTGTGCTGGGGGGGGGGCTGAATACATTGTGCTGGGGGGGGGGCTGAATACATTGTGCTGGGGGGGCTGAATACATTGTGCTGGGGGGGCTGAATACATGTGCTGGGGGGGTTGAATACATTGTGCTGGGGGGGGGGCTGGATACATTGTGCTGGGGGGGGCTGAATACATTGTGCTGGGGGGGAGGCTGAATACATTGTGCTGGGGGGGGGCTGAATACATTGTGCTGGGGGGGCTGAATACATTGTGCTGGGGGGGCTGAATACATTGTGCTGGGGGAGGCTGAATACATTGTGCTGGGGGGAGCTGAATACAATGTGTTGGGGGGAGCTGAATACAATGTGCTGAGGGGCTGAATACATTGTGCTGGGGGGCTGAATACATTGTGCTCGGGGACTGAATACATTGTGCTGGGGGTGGGGCTGAATACATTGTGCTGGGGGGGGCTGAATACATTGTTCTGGGGGGGGGGGCTGAATACATTGTGCTGGGGGGGCTGAATACATTGTGCTGGGGGGGCTGAATACATTGTGCTGGGGGGGCTGAATACATTGTGCTGGGGGGGGCTGAATACATTGTGCTGGGGGGGGCTGAATACATTGTGCTGGGGGGGCTGAATACATTGTGCTGGGGGGGCTGGATACATTGTGCTGGGGGGGTTAATACATTGTGCTGGGGGGGGTTAATACATTGTGCTGGGGGGGCTGAATACATGTGCTGGGGGGGCTGAATACATGTGCTGGGGGGCTGAATACATGTGCTGGGGGTTAATACATTGTGCTGGGGGCTGAATACATTGTGCTGGGGGGGGTTAATACTTGTGCTGGGGGGGGGGTTAATACATGTGCTGGGTGGGGCTGAATACATGTGCTGGGGGGAGGGGGGAGACACGTGGGGTGTTAGGAATCCTATCCTGTGTTATCCTACCTGCTGGCGTTGGGTATCTAAGCCTATCCTGTGTTATCCCACCTGCTGGCGCTGTTTATCTAAGCCTATCCTGTGTTATCCTATCTGCTGGCGCTGGGTATCTAAGCCTATCCTGTGTTATCCTACCTGGTGGTGTTGAGTATCTAAGCCTATCCTGTGTTATCCTACCTGCTTTTCCTGGCATCTTGATGTCACTGTCCCCCACCTATAGGACCATGTCATTGTCTTGTCCCCCACTCGTTTGGCCATGTCACAGTGACATGGCCAAATGAGTGGGGGACAGTGACATGGCCAAATGAGTGGGGGACAGTGACACGGCCATATGGGTGGGGGACAGTGACACGGCCATATGGGTGAGGGACAGTGACACGGCCATAAGGGTGGGGGACAGTGACAAGGCCATATGGGTGGGGGACAGTGACTTGGTCACTTGTGTGGGGGACAGTGACACGGCCATATGGGTGGGGGACAGTGACACGGCCATATGGGTGGGGGACAGTGACTTGGCCATATGGGTGGGGGACAGTGACACGGCCATATGGGTGGGGGACAGTGACACGGCCATATGGGTGGGGGACAGTGACACGGCCATATGGGTGAGGGACAGTGACACGGCCATATGGGTGGGGGAAGGTGACACGGCCATATGGGTGAGGGACAGTGACATGGCCAAATGGGTGGGGGACAGTGACATGGCCATATGGGTGGGGGACAGTGACACGGCCATATGGGTGGGGGACAGTGACACGGCCATATGGGTGGGGGACAGTGACATGACTATCATGTAACCTCTGCTTGTGGCTAGCCAGCCATCCTGACCCGTGTCACTGTCCTCCAGAGTCTCTCTTATCGTATAGTAACTGCTATGTGGCCCGGCCATTACTATATGATAAGAGAGACTCTAGGGGACAGTGACACAGGTCAGGATGGCTGGCTGGCCACAAGCAGAAGTTACATGACAATGTGTGCCCACAGGCCAGTCCACGCAGCAGCTCCTAAGTTATATAAATTACTACGTGATCTGGCCTGTCCATGCGTCAATTTATATAACTTAGGAGATGCTGCGTGGCCTGGTTGGGGGGCCCAGTGCACAGCTCTGCCCAGGGGCCCATAATGCTGTTAAGACGGCCCTGTGGGTATATGTAGAATCTGTGGGCAGAAAGTGAAGCGTGGCCAGGGAGCTAACATTGGCACCATGGCCCTGCGTCAACACATGCAGCGTTACCATCCGGTGGCCTGGGAGAAACGTGACTCAGATGTGGTGGTCCATCCTGCCACCGCAGCAACAGCAGCAGCACCCAGTGGCACGCATGCCATTGCAGCCAGTCAAGGCTCCACCACCTCTGCAGAAGGGAGCTTTTTCTATTTGCCATCATCTCCCGGTCCAGATGCTCCTGCTCCTCGCTACTCATGGCGCCAGCAGTCGTTCAGCAAGGCGATTGCAAAGAGACAACAGTATGTGTCCAACCATCCTAAGGTGCAGAAGCTGACCATGCTCCTGTCCAAGTTGTTAGTGCTGCAGTCCCTCCCTTTCCAAATGGTGGACTCTGCACCATTCAGAGAATTAATGGCCTGTGCCGAGCCGAGGTGGAGAGTTCCAAGCCGTAATTTCTTTTGCAAAAAGGCAGTACCAGCCCTTCACAAATATGTAGAACAGAAGGTGGGTCAGTCCTTGAGCTTATTGGTTTGTTCCAAGGTGCACGGCAGCACGGACATCTGGAGCTGTAACTATGGTCAGGGCCAGTACATGTCCTTTACGGCCCACTGGGTGAATGTGCTTCCTGCCCAGCCACACCAACAACCTGGACAGGAGACGCCGCTTTTTCCTCCACGTTGTCAAACTGCTGCTCCTGTGCCAATGTCCTCCTCCTCCACAACCACCACCATCTCAGCCTCCACAAGTGTAGGGCACAGCGGTGTCACGCAGTTCTACACCTGGCTTGCCTCGGCGAACAAAGTCACACAGGTGAGGAACTGCTCCTCGTCATGCAGCAAGAAATCGATGTGTGGTTTTCTCCACATCAACTGCAAATCGGAACCATGGTGATGGACAATGGGAGTAACATGGTGTCCGTGCTGCACCGAGGAGGGATGGTCCATGCGCCCTGCATGGCGCATGTGTTCAATCTGATTGTGAAAAGGTTCCTGAAGTCTCCCTCGATCTTCAGAAGATTCTGAAAATGGACAGGAAACTGTGCATGCACTTCATCCATTCCTACAAAGCCAGGAACACCCTCCTCGATTTGCAGCAGCAGAACGGCCTCCCCAACACACGCTGATATGCAATGTTTCCACCCGTTGGAATTCCAGCCTGCACATGTTGGATCGACTGTATGAACAGAGAAAGGCCATTAACGATTTTTTGATGATGCAGGCGGGTAGGAGTACTCCCCTGTGTAACGTTGATGTCAGCCAGTGGCAGCTTATGCGTGACACATGCCGTTTGCTGAGGCCATTCGAGGAGGCGACGTTATTTGTCAGTCGCCAGGACTACGGGATGAATAACGTCATTCCACTGCTTCATGTCCTGGAACAGATGCTGAAAAATCTGTCTGGGCAGGGGACTGGAGACGTGGCGACTACATCTCGTGGCCACATGAGTCTGGTGGGGACTGAACTGGAGGAGGACATTGGAGCAGAAGCATTGTCTGGTGAAATGAGTGGATTTTCTAGCCAGGTGACAGGAGAGGAGGAGCAGGAGCAGCTGGAGGAGGTAGATGGAGATGAGGAAGACGAGGCAGATGACCCGCAAGTACCGTGGCAGTATACAGTGGAGATGGAGGAAGGGAGTCCCTCACTTGCGCACATGGCCCGCAACATGCTGATTTGCCTGGCTAGTGACGCGAATAGTCACCATCGAGAGGGATGACTTCTGGCTCTCCACCCTATTGGACCCTCGCTACCGGTCCAAAATGGGAGCCTTTTTCCCAGCTGCTGAGAGGGAGGACAAATTCAAATACTATAGAGAAATCCTCCGTACTCAGTTGGCCGCTGCCTATGTGCGGCATCGTCCCTCCTCTGATAGGTCTGACCAGGGGGTTCCTCAGTGCTCACGTACTACTGCCACGGCTGCTGTGGGAAGGTGGGGGGTCGTAGCAGTACCAGCTTCATCAGCAGCAACCTAAGTCTGGATTCAATGATGAGCAGCTTCCTTCACCCGCCTAATGAGGCGGGCAGTCGCAAGCATCAGCAGCAGGACCTGGAGCAGACCCTGAACCAACAGGTGGTGGCCTACTTGGACAGCACTCTGCCACCCCAGTTAGATGATCCGCTGGACTAATGGGCAGCCAAACAGGATGTGTGTCTGCAACTTGCCGAGTTTGCAGTGGTGAAGCTGTCCTGCCGGCCAGTAGTGTGGCATCCCGAGCGGGTGTTCAGTGCGGCAGGGGCCATCATTACCCCAAGGAGAACCCGCTTGTCCACAGAAAATGTGGAACAACTGACCTTTGTCAAGATTAATCAGGCATGGATCGGCCAGGATTTCCACACACCAATGCCTTAGGCGTCAGATTACATCAGCCATGACGCCTCACCAAAACTTTGAGAAATTAGTTTGGGTTCAAACTACCTGCCTCAGCCACTATTCTGATGCGCCATCGCCTGATGCCACACATCTGCTGACAGTTTCTCCATCTGCCTACCACCATCTTTACCAGGGACTGGTATTGCCACCCACCTCCACACTCTGTCATTGTGCCACTCTCTGACCTACTGCTGCTGCTGTGGCTGCTGCCGTGACCTCAAAACTCTGTCATTGTGCCACTCTGTGGCCTACTCCTGTTTTTGCCACCTCCAAAATGTCATTGTGCCCTGTTGACCTCATGTGCTGCTGTGGCTGTGCCGTGACCTCCTTTATCTGTCATTGTGCCAAACTCTGTGGCATATTCATGTTTTTGCCACCTCCAAAATGTCATTGTGCCACTCTCTGACTCACGCTTTGTGGCTCCCGCGTCACCTCACACTTGTCACTGTGCCATCTGTGGCTATGATGTTGCCCCCTGAGCCCTAAGCTTTTTTTTTTCCCAGATGGCGCTGCCATGACTTTATCAGATACATTCCTCTTCAGTTTTTGGTCAGTTTTGCCCCCGAAAACTGCCCAGGGAATTTTATAGTGAAGCGATTTAAGAGCGGCGGCAGTAAATGTGCGTGTCATACTAAAACACAACATTGTATAAAAGGACCAAACCAAGTCCTCTGCATATTTAAGCATGGCACAACGTTCTACAGCACCTGCAGGCTCTGTGCAGCCTGGAAAATAGCTGTTTTTTAACGAGATTCGTCCCGAAGTAATTCGGACCGAAACTAATTTTGTGGGGAAATTCAGCGAAGTCGGCGAAACGAATTTTTGAGAAATTCGCCCATCTCTAAGTATAATGGAGTAATAGATACAAATTTTTTGAATTATATTTATTATCTTTTTAAACTATATCTTAAAATTTTCTATATATATATTTTATATATATATATATATATATATTATATATATATATATATATATTATATATATATATATATATTATTTATATATCAAAACAACTCCCGACAGAGTATTGGAAAACTTATCTTCTTATCTGGTTATGTCAAGGAAGGAGGAGAGGTAAAAAGGACACATCTGTACATTTCTCTAAATTAATAGTTATCAGTTGACTATATATGTTGCAACCAGTTGTAATCGGAATTTCAGCCTGCTGTTGATGTTTTTATTTTGTACAGTATAATGGAGTAATAGATACAATTTGTGGAAATATTTTATATATATATATTATTTTATATATATATATATATATATATATATTTTAGGGAATAAAGTAGAAACAAGCGAGGAGGCACCAATCCCCAACAACACGGCTTCAATACACAATCCTTCCATTCATAATGCAATCCTTCCGATGCTGGGGGTGCTCAGCTCTATGAAGAGCGATACATGCAATAATCCATATGTGAGAGAAAAAGAATCAGAGCGGCACTCACCAGTCTTCGTTTCTTAGCTTTTATTTAGTGAAAGATATCCGTGGACAAGCACAATGATCCTGGCCTACGGCCGTTTCGCGTAGCACAACGATTTGTCAAGGCAATAAAAGCTAAGAAACGAAGACTGGTGAGTGCCGCTCTGATTCTTTTTCTCTCACATATGGATATATATATATCTCACAAACAACTCCCGGCAGAGTATCTGGAAAACTTATCTCTGGTTACGTCAGGGAGGAGAGGAGAGGAGAGGTAAAAGGACACATCTGTACATTCTTCTAAATTAATAGATATCAGTTGACTCAAAAATCCTATAGTTTAAGTGGTCTTAACTATCTCCCTGGGCCCCAATGCAAAACCACATGAAGGTCCTCAACTCTATGTGTTATTTATAATAATGATATCTTGTTATGCAACAGAGGAATATATGGAAAATCTCAGGAACCAAAGTTTGGTTGCAGCTACTACCCTGTGGTTATGATTCAGGTTAGTAGGTACCTTTTAGTATCCAGATGTGACCATTCTTACCATTTCACAAATTTAATCAAGAACTCCAATTTCTCAAATTACACATGTTAAATACATTGTAATACATTACCAAACAGGCTACAACTCATGATCACAATCACTGGGTGGCCACATATAAACACAAATGGCACAAACAACTCCTGATCTCAGAATCATATTTTTTTTCATAGCTGATCATCTTATGACACTTATATTTGAATAAATAAAGAGGGAACGTACAGAAGGAGACATCTGTTAATGCTCCTAAATTTATAAATCCTATATTTTATGTGATGCTAATCAGTTCCTTCATTGCTTTAACTCCAGCACATAAATTACATTACATTTTAATATCTCAATGTTATCCTAATGTTCTTAGTGAAATAACATGTTTGTGCAAATCACTTTACTTTGTCCAAACTCCCACACACAGATATAATGCAATTATAGCTTCTTTCTGCCAATATATCATGTCCTTATATCACCCGAGGCACTGTGACCGGGGCGGCGGGTTATGAAAGCAGTTTTAAATGTTCCCTGTTTATAAAAGAGTAAAAAATGATTTTAAAGGAATAAATTGATGGGGGCTTTATTGTAGGAAACAACTGTCCCCAGTACTGCAGAAAGGGTTTGCCCGAAAAAACCCCTCTTTGCCCGAGAACATCTGGGGGTTTGATCTGCTTTCTTCAGATGTGATTAAAAAAAAGGTCTTTTTTTTATTCCGAAGCTCGCACCTCTGGGGGGGCTATCTTAAATTTTACCCTGTAAACGCTTTCGGGGCATTGTCTCGCCCGGTGGTTATTAATTAAATTACATTTATTATTTTAAAAAATTTAAATTTGGGAGGGAAAGCTCGATTTAAAGGCTTCTGATAATACTCGGTAAAACATGTTAGATTGTCAAAAAGCCAAAATTAAAAGAAAAAATTCCCTTTTATTTCCACTTAATTTTAAAAATTGAAATGGGTAATTATGTAAAAGGCAAATCAAAATATAAACAGTTTATATAAAATATTAATGCCCGGATTTCTCAGACGTAGCAGCATTCAGTTTGTCACATTTTTTCCCCCTTTGTTTAAAAATTTTCCCTTAAATTAAAAATAAGAAATGGTTAATTATATTAAAGGCAAATCATAATTTATGCAGTTTACATAAACATATGTAATGGCATTTTACAGCAGTGTTTCATTTGCCTACATTGGTCATAATTCCACCTTAAATTAAATCATTCCACCTTAAATTAAATCATTCCACCTTATACAGTTTACTTAAATGTATGTAGTAGAGTGGAATTTTTCAGATGTAATGGAAGAGAACTCATTGTTATTTTTTTATTAAGTTAGACGGCAATTTTTTTGTATTACTGTTTTTACATACAGGGAAAGGGAAGATTCTCCTTAAGGGAAACCCAACGAACGGCTTGTAAGTTTTGTTTTGCTTTTCGCCCTCTATTAGATCTATATACAAGGCATTATGGGAAAGGGGTGAGAACCCCCAAGCCCTTGTTGGGTTTAAAAAATTTCAATTTGCTTTTGACCCACCGAGTCTTGAGAAAGCAAAAAGGATTTTTTAGCCAAGTCATATCTCTCATCTACAACAACGTGTTTGGATTTTTTCCCCTCACTCCACCAAGACTCGGTGGTCAAAAACAAATTGAGGATTGTTACAACCAACAAGGGCCTGTGGCTTCCAGCCCCTTTTCCCAAATCCTTTATATGCAATCAAGTAAGGGGGAAAAAGGGAAAACAAAAACCTCAACCGTTCTTCTGCCTCCTTTAAAAAAACTTCCCTCCTACTACCCTGCCCCCCACAGCCGCCAATCTTCTCTGCTCGCACTGAAGAGGGGAAAAAAACCCAAACACTTTTTCTGTAAGAAAGATACTGGGGTTGGCAAAAAAAAAACCCTTTTTCTTTCTCAAACCCCCTTTTTTTCAAAACAAATTTAGGGTTTTTTACAACCAACAGAGGGCGCTGGACTTCTCACCCCTTCCCATAATCCTTGTATACAACTAAGTAAGGGGGAAAAGGCAAAACAAAAAATCTACAACCGTTTATTCGGGGCCTCCTTAAGGGAAAATCTTCCCTTCCGAGCACCCCATGCCTCCCACACCCACCATACTTCTCTGCTCGCACTGAAGAGGACAAAAAATCCCAAAAACGTTTCTGAATAGAACGGGTTGGCTTAAAAATCCTTTTTGCTTTTCCCTCAAGACTCGGTGGGTCAAAAGCAAATTGAGGATTTGTTTTCAACCAACAGAGGGCGCTGTGGCTTTTCACCCCTTTCCCATAATGCCTTTCGATATGCAGATGCTAAGTAGAGGGCGAAAAGGCAAAACAAAAACTCTACAAGCCTTCGGTCGGTGCTCTCCTTAAGGAGAATCTTCCCTTCCCCGAGCTACCCGATGCCTCCCACACAGCCAGCCAGTATCTTCTTGCTCTGCACTGAAGAGGGACAAAAAATCCCGAAACAGCGTTGTCTGTAGATGAGAGGATACTGGGTTGGCTAAAAAATCCTTTTTGCTTTCTCAAACTCGGTTGGGTCAAAAGCAAATTAGGATTTGTTACAACCCACAGAGGGCGCTGTGGACTTTCTCAGCCCTTTCCCATAATGCCTTGGATATGCAGATGCTAAGTAGAGGGCGAAAAGGCAAAACAAAACTCTACAAGCCGTTCGTTCGGTGCTCTCCTTAAGGGGAGATCTTCCCTTCCTGACTTACCCATGCCTCCCACACAGCCACCAGTATCTTCTCTGCCTGCACTGAAGAGGGACAAAAATCCCCAAACAGCGTTGTCTGTAAGAAGACACTGGCTTGCTAAAATCCTTTTCTTCCAGACCGTGGCCCAAACCAAATTTAGGGATTTGTTACAACCAACAGAGGGCGCTGTGGGTCTCACCCCTTCCCAAATGCCCCTTTTATATCAGATGCTAAGTAGAGGACAAAAAGGCAAACAAAACCCAAAGCCGTCGTTCGGTGCTCTCCTTAAAGAGTATCTCCCACCTGAGCTCCCGATGCCTCCCACACACCAGCCATTCTTCTCTGCTCTCACTAAGAGGCAAAAATCCCGAAAAAAAGCGTTGTCGTAGATGAGAGATCTTGCTAAAAATCCTTTTGCTTTCCAAACTCGTGGTCAAAACAATTGGGATTTGTTACAACCCAACAGAGGGCGCTGTGGACTTCTCAGCCCCTTTCCCATAATGCCTTGTGTTATGCAGATGCTAAGTAGAGGGCGAAAAGGCAAAACAAAAACTCTACAAGCCGTTCTTCGTGCTTCCCCTTTAAAGGGGAAATCTTCCCCTTTCCTTGAGTACCCGATGCCTCCCACACAGCCAGCCAGTATCTTCTCTGCTCTGCACTGAAGAGGGGCAAAAATCCGAAACAAGCGTGTCTGTAGATGAGAGATACTGGCTTGGCTAAAAAATCCTTTTTGCTTTCTCAAACTCGGGGGGTCAAAAGCAAATTGAGGATTTGTTACAACCAACAGAGGGCGGGGTGTGGCTTCTCAGCCCCTTTCCCATAATGCCTTGCGATATCAGATGCTAAGTAGAGGGGGAAAAGGCAAAACAAAAACTCACAAGCCGTTCGTTCGGTGCTCTCCTTAAGGAGAGATCTTCCCTTTCCCGACTACCCGATGCCTCCCACACAGGCCAGCCAGTATCTTTCTCTGCCCCTGCACTGAAGAGGGACAAAAATCCAGAAACAGCGTTGCTGTATGAGAGACACTGGCTTGGCTAAAAAAATCCTTTTGCTTTCTCAAGACTCTGGGTCAAAAGCAATGAGGATTGTTACAACCAACAGAGGGCGCTGTGGGCTTCTCAGCCCCTTTCCCATAATGCCTTGTATTACATACAGTAATAACTTTCCTATTTATAGTAAAATTCCACCTTAACAAAAAAAAAAAAGAAAAAAGAAAATGACCATTATGTCAAAATGTATGCACATTCTACAGAAACAGATGAAGTAATGTTCAGGTTGTCAGATCAAGCAATTTGGTTGTTAGTCGCTCAGGCTGCATTATTTGTAGAGCATAATAAATTTTTTTAGATTAAATATTATTGCACCTTGAAATAAAAATTCAGCAATTATGTTAGAATGTGAGATCTTTTGTAATTTATACTGCTGCATAAATACACATTGTGCAGTATAGTATTGTTAAAGGGGTGTCCCGGGACTGATCAATGCTCATTCGGCCATCGGAATGTGAGTAAAAATAGAAGAGAAGACTCACACTTCCCTCCCGGATTCTCCCGTTCACTCCCGGATTCTCCCGCTCACTCACGGCTGAAGCACGGAACGTTCATCGTTCATGACAACTCTAGCCAATTACAGGTCACAACGTCACCTGCATGTGACCTCCCTGGCCTGTAATTGGTTAGAGCTGTCACGTGAGCGCCGAACTTCACTACTTCAGCCGGGATTGAGCGGAAGAATCCGGAAGTGAGCGGGAGCATCCAGGAGTGAGCAGGAGCCTTCAGGAGGTAAGTATGAGTTTAATATTCTATTTTCACTCTTAGGGTGTGTTCACACGGCGCTGCAATTACGCCGGTTGCTTTGGGAGTTGCGTACTCCTGAAGCACAGGGGGCCGGCAGCCCGCTGGCCCCATAGAAATGCATTACTGTCACTTATCTCCCCGCGCGAACAATACGATCATATTGTACGCGCAGGGGGACAAGGCGTAATCCATACCTCTCTATGAGAGCTATGGATTACCGTAATTATTTAGGGCAATACACTACGTGGAAATCCCTAAAGAAGCATTTATGCTATCTATCATACATGAAAAAACTTTGAGACTCTTGTTTCACATATTTGATCAAAAGATGTTAGCTGCCCACGACTTTCAACGTGATCTCAAAATCGGCACCCCTACACTATCCTTACCTCTCAATAGAGCCAATTCACGGCCTCTAAACTGGGTCAACCGACCTCCATAAAAACAGAGAGAAAAAATTATAAAAAACACACCAGACTTGCAAGCTCACTTCTTATGACAGCCTTTTGAAGTGGGGGGGTACAGAACCCAAAATGGAGGACCCCTTCCTCCCCATATGGGTTAAAATCAATGAAACACCAAGTAATAACGTTTTGTTTCTGCACACAAAAACATTTCTGAAAAACGTATGCAAACCTGGGTGCCACTGGCAGGGCTGCGGCACACATGTAATTATACATGTACACACACAGACCGCCGCCAGCGGCACACTACTGCAAAAAGGGCATTATAGGTTAAGATTTTAACCTATATGGGGAGGAAGGGGTCCTCCATTTTGGGTTTCTGTACCCGCCCACTCTCACAGGCGTCATAAAAGTGCAGCTTGCAAGTCTGGTGTGTTTTCTTATATTTTTTTCTTGTATAAGGGAGGTGGGTTGACCCAGTGAGAGGCCGTGAATTGGCTCTATGAGAGGTAAGGATAGTGTAGGACTGCCCATTTGAGATCACGTTGAAAGTCGGCAGCTTAAACATCTTATTGATCAAAATATGTGAACCAAGATTTCTCAAAGTTTTTTCAACCGTAATTATTGGCACATTTCCCCGCATATTAAAGCGCATTTAGCGCGAAATACGCGGCGAAATGCACTCCAAAATAAAGCCGTGTGAACATAGCCTAAGGCTATGTCTCCACTGCACAGAAAAATGTCAGTTTTTTTCGCATTTTTCGTTTCCTAAAAATGCTGAAAAAGCGACTGAAAATAGCTCCCATAGACTTGTATTGTAAAAACTTTTTTTTTTACTAGTCGTTTTTTGCAACATGTAGCAAAAAAACCCAGAGGGGGCAGAAAATTTGCTATGGGAAATTGGGGGAAAGTGGTGAATTTTTTTTGGCCCGTTTTTTTCAATAAAATGATCATGCTTTTGTCGCTGACTATTTTTGCACAATTCAAGATCTTTTCACTAATAAAGTTATTTAGCTTCTGATGTTAAAAATAAATTTTTTATGGATTTCGGTGGTAAAATACTTTTTTTGAGGATTTTTGTCGAAAAAAGAAAGATAACTTTCTTGACATAAAAATTTGTAAAAAAAAAAAAAAAAAAGTACTTTAGGGCCAAGATCCGTAAAAAATTTATTTTTGGCGACTAAAGCAAGATAACTTTATTAGCTCCAAAATCGTAAAAGACTACAAGATTACATATAAATGCAACAATGTGCTTTCCACCCCCTTTTGTAGGGCAGAGTTACATCCAATGGCTTGATTTATGCAGACATTAAAAACCAGACTTGAAGACAAGCAAAAAAGCACGTACAAAACTCGCCAAAAAGTGACAAAAAACGCAGAATGCAGCACAAAACTGAAGTTTTTTCAGTTGCTTTTGACAGGCAGTGGACGGAAAACTCAGTTTTATGAACATTTTTAGGATTTGGTTTTCAGGTCATTTTTTGTCCACTGCAGGGTAGACAGAGCATTACCTCAATGGACCAACGAGAATTGATCAGTCATGGAACACAAACTTTGAAGTTTCTTGGATGCAGCAAAGCTTATTTTGTCTTCACTTGGTCATAATTCCACCTTAAATTGAAATTTTAAAATATAACTATATGTAACTATATGGGAAGCAAATCGTAATGTATACAGTTTACACAAAAACGGGTTTGGTTTGTCAGTTACAGTGGTTAGTTTTTTTCTCCCTTGATCTAAAAATTTCCCCTTAACTTAAAATTTCTTCTTTAATTCCACCTTAAATGAAAAATATGTAATTATAGGAAAGGTAACTTATAATTTATACAGTTGAGAAATACATATGTCAGAACGTTGAGTTTGTCAGATGTGGTAGAGCTCTTTTTTTTATTTTTATTGCTGCTTAGGGCTGAGCAACATGACAATGATCATAGCTATAGTACAATTCCACCTTAAAATAAAATTAGAATGATGTCAGAATGTAAGACTTTTTGTAAATTGACATAGAAATATACAGTAATGTTCAGGTTGTGGGAAGTAGCAAAAAATACACAACATAATAACTTTTTCAGATGAAGTATTTTTCTACCATAAAAAGATAGTAATTATATTAAACTACAGCATATTTTTTTAATGTATACAGTTTGCATAAAGACACATACATATGCAGTATAATACTGTATCAGATGTAGCGGGGCTCCGCTTGTTTTTTTAGCTGCTTCCGGCTGCACTGGTTGCACGTTGTAATTTTCTTAGTTTAAGCAATTCCACAAATTGCAGATGGTAATTATGTTACATTTTTTAAAATTTCACTGAATTTTTTAAAAAATTTATTAACAAAATGGTAACGTTGCGTTTGTCAGATGCTGCAGAGCTAATACGTCGGAGGTCAGGATACCGTAAAGAAAGGTACCACTATGTAGCCGTGCCGCCGGGCCATAGATATCAATAGAACAAGCATAGTATTATTTGGACTACATTTGCTCTATTTTCTGTCAATATAGTTTTTTTTTTTGTGTGGATACAAAAGCGACGTAGACCACACTTTTATGCCCTAGGTTTGACAAATAGAGCAAACAAGGCCCAAATTTTCTAGGGGCCGGAGGAGGCTATGCCATGGTATCTGCCAAGGATACCTCTGACATATTACAAAATGAGGTGTGAACCCAGCCTTACTCGAAGACACTTCTAAAACTACCTGTTACAGTACACATGGCATCCTTAACTGCATTGAGGGTCCCTGGTCAAAGTAGTGCACTAGGCAATGCCCACGAACATGATATCACACCAGGCCACACCACTAACCAAGCCCACGAACACTCAACCATGTCCAGCTTTCCCCAGCATACCAGCCCCAAAATAACGGTAGTGTTACTAGGGGTATTAATTGTGTAATATATATACAATAATAATATTATGTAGTGATCTATGGAAAGGTATACTGTTAGGCTCCGGCCACCACTTGGGGTACATAATGGCCTGGTCCCACTAGTTTGGGTATACAATTGCATGGCATGTGGGTATGTGCGCGTTCTGGGTCTAGAGGCGGTAGAATGCAGGGGCCAAAGTGGGTAGCAACCATGGCGGGCCAGGGGTTATGCGTTTTGCAGGTCATAACAGAGTAGAATTGGCTAGGGTCCAAGAGTAGGTAAGTTGTCAGGGACCTACGGGGGCTAGAATCGAACGGATGGCTGGGCCTAACCACAATGGGTAGAAATGGCAGGCCAAGCGTGGTAAGTTGTCAGGGCCCTAGGGGGGTAGAATGGCAGGGCCAAATGGGTAGAATGGCAGGGCCAAATGGGTAGAATGGCAGGGCCAAGTGGGTAGGTTTGCAGGACCCTAAGGGAGTAGAATGGTAGGGCCAAGTGGGTAAGTTTCCGAGGCCCTTGGGAGGGTAGGTTCGGCAGAGGCCCATGCGTGGGACTAGAAGGAAAGGTCCAAGCGGGTAGGTTGGCACGCGGGACGTAGCATGACCTTAGGGGGCTTGCTAATGGCAGGGCCCCAGGTGGATAGGTTGGCAAAACCCCAGTTGGGTAAGTAGGAAACCAGGGCCACAGGTAAGTCGGGCCCCCCACACTTAATAGTGGCTCCTTCACCTAGATCAGAAAAAAATAAAATAAACTCCGGTCTCACAACCTAAAGGAGACTACGTCCTATGAAACTAGTTGGTAGGGCAGGGACCTGATGACATCCTGGGGATTTGTAAACAATTAAATAAGCAGCACTTAGTTGGGCATGTGCCCTGGATTTCCAGGACATAGTTCTAACCATCCAGGGCTCCTATGCTCCTGGGGCCCTCGGGCACCTGCCTAATGTGGCCAATGGATAAGATAGCCTTGATAGTACATCGTGATGACAGATGTAATATGATCATCTCAGCTCTGTTAAATCTGAAAAAACTCAGCCCTGAGATACCTGTATATATACAGCACTGTATACTTACATCACTCACCATCTATTTTAAATACATTGTAAAATTACATTGCTATTAGAATTACTAGTATTATTTTTGTTGCTATATAAAATTATCTGCTTCTAGAAACCCAAAACCATACCAGTAAACAGGCTACTCTTTGCTCTTGGAGCCTCAGGCCTAAAAAATACCCCCAGGCTTGTCCTGGAAGAGATGGCCTGCGCCCTTGGGCTCCTACATTCAGTTTACAAGATGTCTAGACATTGTACGTACACAGAAAAAGTACATTAGACTACATAGATAACACAATGCGACAGCAGAAAGTAAAAGTGGGCTAATAAAAAGCTAAATTCAATTCAAAATAAATGTCAGAGTTTAAACTTGAAGAGGGAGAGGAGGGGGGAACCCCAAAAATAAGAACACATAATGGACAGGTACTAGGGATAAAGCTGTTACGATCGTGTACAATCACTGCTAGTGCATAATACTTCATTAGTAGTTGGAACCTATTGTTGACATATTGTCATCTTTCTCCTCCGCTGGGCAATTGGACATGTGCTTATGTTGGGTCTGGAGTTCTCTTTGGGTTTCGTAGTGGGAAAATAATTTTTGCAGATGCAAGCATGAAGGCTGGTATTAGTGATGGGTGGGAAGGGGGTGGGGTGAGTCGATGTGTGTGTGTATTTGGTAGTGTGTGTGTGTGTGTAGTTCAGTGTTGACATAGCTGTACGTGCGTTCGTGTAGCTACGCCTGTTAGGTTAGTGTTGTTGTTGTTCTTTTAAGGTGTGTGTGTGTGTGTGTGGTTGTGTGTAGTAAGTAGTGTGTCGAAGTATGTCGTAGATGTACTCTTACGTTGGGTGTGTAAGGAGCCCGTAGATATTTTTTTCCATGCGGAATGCGTTGTGGGGGTAGGGGGGGTTGGGGATGGCATTCAGCCTACAATCCTTACACTTGGTTACGTTGAATATAGAGGTGTGGGCGGGGTTTCGGTTTGATAGTTTGGTTATGCAGTGAAAAGGGGTGTGCTCTGATCGGCACCTTCTTGTTATTGTACTTTATGGTCCTTTGGCTCATATTTGTTTCTAGTTTACTAGGTAAATTTATTGTCATATTCAAAACTGGTGTTTGTAATCCTTGTTCTCGCCAAAGTAATGGGTGGGCGTTCAATCGTGGTGTCAGTTGGTTTTATCTATTTCTAAACCGTCCCTTTGGACTCAAATATCTTTGTTATCCTAACATTTCCAGCTACTCCTTTTAACTTTATAGGTATTAAGTCCTCAGTTAGGGTAGGTATACTAGGTCCCATCAACTTAGGAGGTCACTATTAAATTTTGGCGTCACCTAGGCAGGTTGATCTTTTATATATTTTAGAGTCACTTTAAGCGCTGGCTATTCTATGATTATTGGGGCACTCAGGCAGGTTTCTATAGGGCACTTAGGCAAGCTTTACTAGGGGGCACCTTGGAGGCAGGTATTATTAGGGGGCACACAGGCAGTCATATAGGGGCACACAGGTCAGTTTATACGGGGCACAACACTAGTCAGTCATATAGGGGCACCAACCCGTGCAGTATAAGGGGCAACAGGTGTATGATTAGGGGCCAAAATGGTTTGTATATAAGGGGCACTCAGGCAGTATTTAAGGGCTCACAGGTAGTTCACTAGGGGCACTGACCGGACAAGTTTAATAGGGCGGAAAAAAGGCCAGTAATAGGGGCCACTGTGGCAGTATTATTGGGGCCACACAAGGCTGTATTAGGCGGCACAGAGGCAGTATAGAGGAGTCACAGGCAGTATTTCAGGGGCATCACAGGCAGTATATAAGGGCACGGAGGAAGTTTAGATAGGGGCACTGTGGCAGGCACTAATCACGATTGGGGCACAAAGGCAGTATTTAGGCGGCAATGGAGACAGGTATTATAGGGGCACACAGGCAGTATATAGGGGCACACAGAACCGTATCAATAGGGGCACACAGGGCAGTATATAGGGCACTGAGGCTGTACTATAGGGACACACAGTCAAGTAATATAGGGGTACTAAGGCAGTATATAGGGACACACAGGCAGCTATATAGGGAAAACACCAGGCACGGTATTTTAGTGGGCAACACAGGCAGTATATAGGGGCACACAGGTAGTATATAGGGGCACACAAGTAGTATATAGGGGCACACATGCAGTATATAGGGGAACACAGGTAGTATATAGGGGCAAACAGGTAGTATATAGGGGCACACAGGCAGTATATAAGGGCACACAGGCAGTATATAGGGACACTGAGGCAGTATATAAGCGGAACACAGGCAGGTATTATAGGGGCACATGACGGCAGTATATATGGGGCTACACAGGCAGTATATGAGGGAACTTAGGCCAGTATATAGGAGCTAACAGGAATAGTTATATAGGGGAACACAGGTAGTATATCAAGGGCACGTGAGGCAGTATATAGGGGCAATGAGGCAGGTCTAAGTGGGCACAACAGGCAGTATATAGGGGGCACTGAGGCAGGTATATAGGGGCACACAGGAAGTATATAGGGGCACACAGGCAGTATATAGGGGTACACAGGCCGTATATAGGGGCACACAGGCAGTAAATAGGGGCACTGAGGCAGTATATAGGGACACACAGGCAGTAAATAGGGGCACACAGGCAGTATATAGGGGAACAGCAGTATATAGGGGGGCACAGGCAGGTATATAGGGGCACACAGGCAGTTATATAGGGGCACTTAGACAGTATAGAGTATATAGGGGCACACAGGGACCCTAGCAACGCCCCTGCAGGCAGGTAAACGATATAAAAATAACAACATTAATACTCACCTTAACCCCCCGCCGCCCGAGCGCGATATGTCTCTTCTGTCCGCGCTACTCCAGCAGCCCATAAGACATGGCTGAGGCCGCAGTGGGACGGTCATTACATTGCGCCGTGCAAGCCCACTAACTGAGCAAGCGCGGGGGACCCCCGCGCCGGGTCCTCAGCGATGTGAGACCTGGGGCCAGTCCAACATGTCCTGGAGGGGGGGGGGGGGGGGGGGGGGGGGCGGGGGGTGGCAGGGGCAGGGCTTGGCTCTATCTCTGCTCCGCAGAAAGCCCTCGGCCTTGTATGTGCTGCCAGGGCAAGTCGGTGCTCCAGCGCCCACAGGCAGCAGATGGAGACTGGGAGGTTCGGGGCACAAGGGTTTATTCGGGGGCCCGAGCCACGAACATAAATAAAAAACTACATAGTGTCGCCCACTCGGATGACAATTATGTGAATTGGAATTTTTCAACTGAACCAGCACCTAAGGACCGTTGTTCCCCTCGTCCCTGGCAAAGAGCTCCCGGACACACGAATTACGATGATACCCTATGCTGGTGGATCACCTGTGGGGCATGTACCCTTGCCTCGCGAGGTTGGCTTGGAGGTGTTGTTTGAGGTCACTTATCATGTAGTGAATTTACTTCCATGTAGCCTCATTTTTGCACAGGAAGGGGATAACACTCTGCCTTCAGGATGATCGCAAGTAACTTGTTGGCATTCATGGGTTCCTCAATGAACTGTAAGCTCCCCACAGCCGGCCACTGCACTCATGCAGCTCCAAACCTTGGACCACTCCCACCAACCATGTCTGTTCCAGAAAAAATGGGTTTGGCGTAGACACAGATGTCACTAACTTCCAGCAATTCACATGGAGCCATGCAACTGACCCGTACAAAGGTTCAGTCTCGCCCAAATACTAACCACATTGGCATCCCAACAAAAATTGTAGAGAAGGTCGTAGCATAAAAAAAAATTCCTCATTCTTTCAATCACAGAGTATCAAATCGTGCGAAGTTCGGCACAAACAGTGAGCCTGAAAAAAAGGCTACTCTGTTTGGGCCCGAAAACGTCGCTCGTTTCTGTACTCTGTGACTTGAATAAAAGGACGGAACATTTTTTATGCTGACCGTCCTTCCCCCCTTCTCTACCAATTTTTTGGACTCCCACACCATCGTGTCCGATGTAGGAATGGACACTTAGCCCCTCACCTGGTTGCCTCTCACACACTCTTGACACCATCTGAACCCAAATAAGTTTGTCTCATCAGACACAGGGCATGGTTCCAGTAAGAGTTTGGGAGCAATAACACCAAATTTAACATATCTGCGCCCCACCTGAGACCTTGTAACACTAATGAGTGACATGACACCGTCTATTTTCAAAATAGAGGTATGAGTGCTCCCATAATTGTTGCAGAGGTTAAAGGCGTGGATGGTCAGCGTGTCAGTGCTCAGACCATACACCATATACTGCATCAAACTGGGTGTCCCAGTTAAAGATGACGCACAAGAAACAGTTTGCTGAAGACAAGCAGACTAAGGACATGGATTACTGGAACCCTGTCCTGTGCTCTGATGAGACCAAGATAAACTTATTTGGTTCAGATGGTGACAAGTGTGTGTGGTGGTAACCAGCTGAGGGGTACAAAGACTAGCGTGTCTGCCTACAGTCAAGCATGGGGGTAGGAGTGTCAGGTTTTGTGGCTGCATGAGTGCTGCCGGCTGTGGGGAGCTACAGTTCATTGAGGGAACCATGAATGCCAACATGTACTGTGACATACTGAAGCACAGCATGATCTCCTCCATTCTGGGCCACAGGATAGTATTTCAGCATGATAACAACCCCAAACACACCTCCAAGACACACCTCCACTGCCTTGCTAAAGAAAATGAGGGTAAAGGTGCTGGACTGGCCAAGCATGTCTCCAGACCTAAACTCTATTAAACATCTTTGCGGTATCCTCAAACAGAAGGTGGAGGAGAGCAAGGTCTTTAACATGAACTAGCTCTGTGGTGTCATCATGGGGGAGAGGAAGAGGATTCCAGTAGCTGCAACCTGTGAAGCTCTAGTGACCTCCATGCCCAAGAGAGTTAAAGGAGTTGTCTCCCTACAGAGTTTCACAGAATGCATGAATGAAATACTCTGTCACTTCCTGGTTCAGACTGACTCATTTGCATACAGCTCCTTGCTCCATGCTTTCAGTTGCTAATTAGATCAGATTAGCTAAGAAGCTTTTCAAACTGCTCTCAGAAGGCTTTATCTGATCCCCAAAACAAAAGCCCTAATTACAGTTCTGTTTATTTTATGTAAATCAAGCTTTTTACTGCTCAGCAGCAGGGACACTGCCAAGACCTGTTTGATGACTTCACTCACTGTTATCTCATTGAACAAACCGCAGGGGGAGAATTGTTTACAGGTCAGTTACTGAGGGAACTGAAATAGCCAGGGAGGTCATAAATTCACTTGTATCTCCTTAGGGAAAACAGAGGAACAAAGCAATATATTTGGAAAATGTCTTTATTTTGTGTTCACTACAATTTGAAAGCTATTCTTTGTAGTGAGACAACCCCTTTAAGGCAGCGCTGGAAAATAATGGAGGCCACACATTATATTTGGGCACAATTTGTCCAATATCACTTAGGGGTGCACTCACTTTTGCTGTCACTTAGGGGTGTACTTACTTTTTTTGCCAGCGGTTTAGACATTGATGGCTGTGTTGAATCATTTTGAGGGCACGCCAAATTTACACTGTTATACAAGCTGAACGCTGACTACTTTACATTGTATCAAAGTGTCAGATCATCAGTGTTGTCCCAGGAAAAGATATAATACAATATTTACAAAAATGTGAGGGGTGTACTTACTTTTGTGAGATACAGTATATATAGTGTAAGACTCAAACTAAAAAAAAAAAATATATATATACATTAAATATACATGAAACTAATACAATGCCATGGAGAAAAAGCTTCAGAATACCACAAAATCTGACCCTGTACAGTTATTACAACCTAAAGATCAGAATTATAACACTGTAGCAGATTAATGGAAAATTCCAACTCTAATTTTCCCCTCCCCTAGATCCTTCAAAAAATATTTAAGTAAAATTAATATATATATATATATATATATATATATATATATAATATATATATATATATATATATATATATATATATATATATATATATATATATACTATTTAAGAAATTAGAAGAGATCTATCAATTGCATTATGGATTCTATCATTACTTGGCAGTGTTATTCGGGCATGCCACTACTATTTAGAGCAATATGTTGAGGCGTTGTTTGGACACTTTGTGCCGTTATAATTTAAAGCTGTTTAGCATTGTTATTCGGGTACTTTGGGATACTATTACTTATTCAGAGCTCTGTTCACCATGTTGGGACTTTACCTTGAACCTATGATTAGTCAGTGGGTTCCATTGGTATCTGTCACCAAACAGTAACCAGCTACTATGCTATATATCACTAAATAGTAATGCATACAGTGTCCAAAGAACACTGCAAGAGAGCTCTAAATTATAGTGCACTGCCACAAAGATCTAAAATGCCTTACTGAACTCTAATAAGGTTCTGTTCACATTACTGTCAAGCTGTAAATTTTCAGCTTTATCATAAAAGCATAAAAATGGAAATAATAGAGCGCTGTTTTGTGACTCATCCAGCGCAGGGAGGTGAACCTAAAATCCCTATGTTTGAAGGCAGAAGTGCTAACCACTCAGCTACATTGTAACCACTCACAGCTATTTACATAAATAGACCTTTTTTTGACTAGAGAGCGCACACTGGGAAAAGGCATGGTGATGTCAAGCCTGCTGGGTCACATGATATGCAGTTCAAACAAATAATACACGCCTCCTTTTGAGCACACTGAAAGTGGAAGCCAGATAAACCAGGAATGAAATGCCTTCATGGTAAAACCCCCATTGTTAACAACCACCCACTAACTAACTATAGACGGCGGGCGGTGCAGGGCAGTGACGTCTTTATGCTAATACATTACTAAGTGTAAAAAAAAAAGTTGCTAAATATTTATCCTTTTATGGGATTATAAAAAAGGAAAAAAAATATAAACAATGTAGAAAAAATAAATAATAAAATAAACAAAAATATTTAATAAAAAATAATTGTAACCCCATTACACACAAAACAAACAACAAAAAAAACCCTATACATAATAGGTATCGCCATGACTCCCCATCCAGCGCTCTATCATTTCCATTTTTATGTTTTTATGCTAAAGATGAAAATTTACAGCTTGACAGTAATGTGAACGGAACCTTATTAGAGTTCAGTACGGCATTTTAGAGCTTTGTGGCAGGGCACTATAATTTAGAAATCTCTTGCAGTGTTCTTTGGACATTGTATGCATTATTATTTAGTGATATATAGCACAGTATCTGGCTACTGTGTGGTGATATTATTTAGTACAATACAGAATTTGTATTTGGTTACTGTATGGTGATAATATTAAGTGATGTATAGCAGTTCTATTTGGTTACTGTATTATTTAGTGATGTATAGCAGTTGTATTTAATTTCCAAACAGTGATATCATGTAGTGCTAAAAGGGCTATACAATACATGGAAACCTCTAAAGAAGCATTTATGCTATCTACAATATATGAAAAAAACTTTGAGATTTTTTTTTGAGTTGTATTTGTTTGCTGTATGGTGATATTATTTAGCGCTATATAAGGATTGTATTTGATTACTATATGGTGATATTGTTTAGTGCTACAGTATATAGCAATTGCATTTGGTCACTATATGATATTATTTATTGCTATGTAGTGATTGTATTTGTTTACTATATGGTGATATTGTTCAGTGCCACAGTATATAACAGTAGTTTTTACTGTATGGTGACATAATTTAGTGCTGAATAGCAGTTGTATTTGGTGACCATATGGGGACACAATTTAATGCTTTATACTAATTTTATTTGGTTACAGTATAGTAGTAATAATACCTATTACTTTATAGCAGTTGTATTTGGTTACTGTATGGTGATATTATTGTATTTGATTACTATATAGTGATATTGTTCAATGCTACAGTATATAGCAATTGTATTTGGTTACTATATGATTATATTATTTATTGCTATATAGTGGTTGTATTTGGTTACTATGTGTTGATATTGTTTAGTGTCACAGTATGTAGCAGTTGTTTTTACTGTATGGTGATATCATTTAGTGTTGAGTAGCAGTTGTATTTGGTGACCATATGGTGACATAATTTAATGCTATATACTAGTTGTATTTGGTTACTTTAAAGTATTAATAACACCTATTTCTTTATAGCAGTTATATTTGGTTACAGTATAATAGTAATAACATCTATTACTTTAGAGCAGTTGTATTTGGTTACTGTATAGTAATAATTATACCTATTACTTTATAGCAGTTCTGTTTGGTTACAGTATAGTAACAATAATACCTATTACTTTGTAGCACTTTTATTTGGTTACAGTATAGTAGTAATAACACCTACTACTTTGCAGCAGTTGCATTTGGTTACTGTATAGTTATAATAATACCTATTACTTTGTATCAGTTGTATTTGGTTACTGTATAGCTATAATAATACCTATTACTTTGTAGCAGTTGTATTTGGTTACTGTATACTTATAATAATACCTATTACTTTGTAGCAGTTGTATTTGGTTACTGTATAGTTATAATAATACCTATTACTTTGTAGCAGTTGTATTTGGTTACTGTATAGTTATAATAATACCTATTACTTTATATCAGTTGTATTTGGTTACAGTATAGTTATAATAATACCTATTACTTTATAGCAGTTGTATTTGGTTACTGTATAGTTATAATAATACCTATTACTTTATATCAGCTGTATTTGGTTACAGTATAGTAGTAATAACACGTATTACTTTATAGCAGTTGTATTTGGTTACTGTAAACTTAGAATAATGCCTATTATTTTGTAGCAGCTGCATTTGGTTACAGTATAGTAATAATTATACCTATTGCCTTATCGCAGTTGTGTTTGGTTATTGTAAGGTGATATTAATTGTAGTTTTTTTTATTCTTGTAGCAACATTCACCAACTTGTGGCTGCACAGCTTTATTGTTTGGGAGTAAAAGAAAATGTTGCACAGCAGAAAACATACTGGAAAATAATTTTCCTCCGTTCACTGTCTCGTGTTCCTTAAACGCAGATTCCTCTTGTAACACAATTGACCAGTCGCTGTCGTCAACACCATAATTTCCATTTTTATCAATAGGTTTTTTTTTTTCCTCTAAGAACAATTTAACTTAATAATATCTAATGCTGCTCAGCACTGGTTTACCAGAACTAGATTTAAGACAAGTCAAATATTGATTTCTGTTTTATCGGAGCACAGCACTGGAGAATAGCAGACAGCTCCAAACGGGTCCGCAACACGTAAAAAATGATGTAAAACCATACGTTTAAGTAGTAATCGCGAGTCTCATTGAGACCCCTCCGGGAATATTGTGCAGAAGAGAAAATCCAATAACATTCCTCCCTCCATAGAGTGAACACATGCTCTCGCTTGCCCAGACTGACTTTTGTCAAGGACCATACTCTTCAGATACATTGTTCTGTTGCCATAGCAATGGGAAAAAGTATTCGCCAACAGAGGCGAGCGCTTTCGGTCTTTTGTGTCTGAGTGCATTGGACATGTTTAGACTTTGACTTTCATGTAGTATTGTTTCTGGCGTAAGAGCTGGGATTTTGGAGCGGTGAGACACTACAACATTAAAAGGAATCATTTACAGCATTAGCTTCAGGTTTACAATGTAACATCAAACAAGGCAGCAACGGCGACGCCGAGGTTGCTGTTGGGCGTTTGTCACACGGACATTTTTGGTAGCTTTTTTTTTTTTTTGTATTGGAGAAAACAGAAACTTATCTTCATGAAGGAACGGTTAAAAGAAAATGGTGGAGCCAAATAGAAGCAAAATCACTTTTTAATCTCCTTTAACGGTTCATAGTAAAAAGGGTTGCCCAGTTTGGAAAACCTACTTTCATCCACTTTATTCGGGGGTTCCTTTTGTATTGGATGGAACCTCAAAGGGGCTCTACATCCTAGTGGGGTCTCCAAATTATCCTAGGATATAAAAGTGCAGCACCGAGAAAGAGATCATACCATAATTACTATTTTTCCATAGGCAAACTTAAACTCTATCAGTTCTCAATCTATAAAGCACTAAAACTCAACTTTTATTATGCATAACACTTAACCTCGATACACACTATTTAAAAACCTGATTTCTAACCTCTCAATTTATCCCTTACTAATTGTGGAGGAGTAACTCCTTTTCCATTATCAAGTCTGGTGGAACCCCACCTATTAACAGGGAAAACCTATATATACAATGATTTACTAACTCCAATAAGGGATCCAAAACACCCTACTTGGGTAGTCATCCCTAATCCGATGGACATAAACCATAAAAGGTTTCCTTGTGAGGCCCCCTGCAGCGGGTAACACTATAGAAAGAGGTGAGAAATCACAAATTAAAATGTCACGCCTGACCTCCCCAACATGTTTCACCAACTAAATGGCTTCATCAGGGGATAGAGGTCCGGTTAAGTTTTAGTGCTTTATAGATTTAGAACTGATAGAGTTTAAGTTTGCCTATGGCAAAATAGTAAATATAGTCCTTAAAAGTCACTCTTTGTTCTCTTGCTAGATTCTCATTTTTTTGGAGACTATTTGACAAGAGATCACACCAGACTCTAAAGTTGGTCTGAATACACTTTCTGTCTTTATCATCAGCAATGGCAGGTCTTATACTCCTTTGTGTTAGTGAGATAAGAAAGCATCACATGGGCCAAGCTGTCTGTCTGTGATTGGTTACATCCTTATTTGCGATTTACTCCCTTTAGCTCAGGAATGTCCGAATCTTGGGTGTAGTCCCGGAAGGAGGCTTCATCTTGGATTATACAGCAGTTATCTCTACAAGCATAATATGTAGCGGCCATTTTAGAAACACATTAGAAAAAAAGTTAAACAGGCAACATTTATGTGCCGTGTGCAAAAACATACTTGGTGTTATACTAGCTAATACATTAAAATGGAGACACAAAGGATCACACATATAACACTTTTATTCCCATCTACAACACTTTCTTAAAGGGGTTTTCCCACCAAGTAAAATTGATGTGGGAAGCTTGCAAATTAAATAATAAACATTTCCACCATTCATCATTATTAACCTATAAAGCCCCAGGCCTGAAACGGCCTTAAAGGGGTTTTGCCACGAAGTAAAATTGACGTGGGAAGCTTGCAAATGAAATAAAAAACATTTTCACCATTCATTATTATTAAAAATTCTGCACCGTTTTTGTTTTAGCGTGATTCCTTTATTGATCTATTGATTACAGCTCATCTCCAGGGGATACGACCAAGGCTGAGAGCTCCTCAGTCCTGGCCGCACATGCTCAGACATCACTTCTCCTCTCAGGGAAATACTGAGTGTTCAAACCCCAGGTGCTGTCACTCTAATCCCGTCCTTTGTAATCCTTAGTAATTAGTCAAACAGTGCAAATAAATTAAAAAAGAACCCTCAATGAGGTTTGTGCATTGATAAAGAGAAAAAAAACACAGGTTTGGTTCCTGCAGGGATTTGAACCTAGGACACTTGTGCCTGGAGGCAAAAACTTTACCTCTCAGCTACTCAAAATGCTTTACATAAACAGACCTTTCTTTGACTAGAGAGAGGAAAGGCCTGGTGACGTCATCCTGCTGGGTCACATGATATGCAATTCAAACAAATCACACACGCCTCCTTCTGAGCGCACAGAGCTGAAGAGCTGAATACAGGAGGTATGAAATGGGGGCAATGAAGTATGAAATGAGATCGTGGCAAAACCCCTTTAAGGAGAACAAAGTCAATGTTTTGGAGTGGCCCGGATCACAAAGCCCTGATCTCAATCCTATTGAAAATGTATGGGCAAACCTGCACCCTGTAACGTTACTAGGCAAATGCAAAAGGGAAAATGAAAAGTGATGATAATAGTCATAAAAGACAAAGAGTGTGGATGGGTAATAGTGGGCAATGAGGATGATAATAAAAATATTATTTAGCTATAATATTTCTGAAATAATAATCAAGCCTCTATTCCCAAAAGAACAAATAGCATGACATAAACCAATCCCACCGCCTGATTCATCATGCTTACAAAGAACAGAAATGAAATCAATTAAGAAGCAGATATTCGTTTAATTAATATAAAATATGTCATCTTAACTGATAATTAAAATGGAATTATATTCGTTCTTACAGTGACGCAAACTTTAATGTACAATTTGTCATCCACCTCTTAGCATGAAAAAGTTTCCAAGTGGATTATTGAGGAGTGAGCTGATTCCTATGGACTCCCCATCAGGGATCCCCCCCCATGTGGACTGCCCATGTAGGGATCAGCCAGGTGCCATGGTGCTGACTAACACTGGTATTTGGATAATTAATCGCCTCTATTGACTCTGGTGGACGCCAAACAGAAATAAGCATCACAGAAAAGTACTCCAGTACTCACACAACATAGTAACCTGAAGCATTACAATGAAAAGATGCACCACTAGGTGATTTGGTAAATGGACAGCAGGGGGATGAAGACCAGTACATGGTTCGGTTGTGATTCAAATGTGTGTACATTCTAGGAACAGAAGAGATATGGCTATTAGAGATGATCTAACCCTAAGGCTATGTTCACACGGCTTAAAAGGTCGGAGTTTGTCATAATTCCGGCCGAAGTGCGCAAATTCGGGCTGAAAACGGCCCATTCATTGCGGTAATCCACAGTTCTCATAGAGTACTATGGATTACGTCTCCTCTCCCTGCTCGGCGAATACGCCGAGGGGGGAGACAATTCACATGTCAATTTCTAGCGCCGTATACGCGCCGCTAGCAGTGATTGTCTATGGGCCGGTGAGGTGCCGGCCCCCCGCTCCCGCCCCCGTTCACACGGCGTAATTGCAGGGCGTAATTACGTCCCGCAGTTAAGCCGTGTGAACATTGACTAAGGCTATGTTCACACGGCTTATTTCGTGGCGTATTTATGGACGTAATTACGTCCGCAAATACGTCCCGAAATACGTTTCAAATAATGAACAATTAGATTAGCATTGATTTTCCCAAAGTAAAATACGCCTTTATCGTTCAAAAAGAGGGTTTTTCGCGACGTATTTGCGGGCGTAAATACGTCCGTAAATACGATTATAAAATTAAGTCCCCTGTCACTTATTGAGGCGTATTTTGCAAAGTAAATTCCCTATAGTAAAGAATGGGGATTGTATTTACGACGCGATATACGCGCCGCACTTTGTGACACGTATTTGAAACGTATTTCGGGACGTATTTGCGGACGTAAATACGACCGTAAATACGCCCCGAAATAAGCCATGTGAACATAGCCTAAAAGTTTAAGATCGAGTCGAACCTCGAACTTTGAGAAGTTTGGTTCGAAGTTTGAGTCGAATTCGAACCCCATTAAAGTCAATGGCAGAAGTGGTTGGGTTCATTTTTATACCTATACAGGTGAGGAGAAGCTGGAATTGCCATCCATAACAGTACACCAACACTAGGTGCATTATACGCCGGGCACGACACATTGAAATGTGCCTATACACTGTGCGCCTCAATAACACATAGCATATCATTGGTAGTGTATGTAATGCGCTTATCGCCTATAAACTAGTAATGATAAGCTATGCGCCTCCGTGCACAATGCGCCTCGATAGGCACATTACATACACTACCAATGATATGCTATGTGCCGCGATTTGTGCAATGCAACTAAAAAGGCGCATTATGTTTACTATGCAAGATATAGCTGACGGAAGATTTTTGAGAGGATCGTACTTTTAGGCGCACTTTACACTGATTTAATGCACCTAAAAACTGTTAAAATAGCGCGTCGAACACGATGTAGAACACAAACATTTACTCGAACGAACAGTAAAATATCCGGTTCATCTCGCGTTCTAAAAAATCGTGAAGTTCGACTGGAACTTAACTTTTCTCAAACGGTTTGATCAACACTAATAGCTATAACTATCCGAAGCTAACTGTACCTAATGCTTTTCCTCAAAAGCTCACCCTACGACTAGTGTTGATCGAACCGTTCTAGAAAAGTTAAGTTCGAGTCGAACGTCTCAATTTTCTCGAACTCGAACCGAAATGAACATTTTACTGTTCGTTCAAGTAAATGTTCGAGTTCGCCATGGTGTTTGACACGCCATTTTAATAGTTTTCAGCGGCTTTCTGCACTTTTGTCGGCCATCTAATCACCTTTCTGCACTTTTGTCGGCCATCCAATCACCTTTCTGCACTTTTGGTGGCCATCCAATCAGTGCAGAGCACAGAGAAGTGTCAAAAAACACCATCGCTGAGATGGAGGGCTGTCATTGGCTGCTAAAATCACATGACCATGTTATATAAATTTCAATGTATTGTGTTTTGAACGCCATTTTCAGCTCACTCTCTGTACTGTACAGACTGCTCTCTGTCTGCTTGCTTGCATGCAGGCACAAGATTTGCTTATTAGAGATTTTAGACAGGAAAAGCTGCTATTTAGTTTAGTTAGTTAGTTAGTTAGTGGTGTGCCCAGCAAGCTTAGGGAATCAAGACACAGTTAGATAGCATTTTCCTCTTCATAGACCTCAAAAGTTAGGGAGTTTGATATTGCTGGCTGCATCTTTCCCACACCCAGAAGCTGTTATTTGGTGACATTTGCAGGATCACATAATGCATAACTTTCCCATACATGGATATATATTATACAGAGTGTTTGGATTTGCAAAATCATACTCAGTGCCCAAAAGTTCTGTTTTTGCAGTATTGGGTGTGAAATTATTTTATAACGTACCGTCTCCAATTCTCCTACACAAAGAAATATGTTTTAAATAGTGTCTGGTTTTTGAAAATTATACAGAGTGGATAAAAGTTCATTTTTGCAGTATTGGGGGTGAGATACCTTTCAAATATACCACGTGTTATTCTCATACAGATATATATCCATGTTGCTAGTTTTTCTCTTGTTCACTTCTGAGTTCATGGGTTAGCATGTTGCTTTTAAAAATGCTCTTGATTTCTCCATAACCAGTCTATGAATAAGAGCGTGCATCTCTCGAAACGCGTCAGATGGCATGGAGAACCCTGAATTTCTCAAGTGCTACTCGGGTCTTGACTGTCTGCTGAGGTAGACTCGAGGTCTTAGCTCACACTTTTGCACCCTGCTTCAGCATGACTGACAGCGTTGCAGCGTGATCTGCTCCTCCCTGTCAACCACCTAATTGTTGATGTGGCAACATGCTGAAATTCCACCCTCCACATGCTCCAGCGATTGTGGCAGCAGCATTATGCCATTATGCAGTATGAAATATAGCATTGCCTAACGAGCAGTGGTGCGGACCTCGGGGTGTTGACCCATAGAGAGTCGAGACAGGTGAAGGATCTCTGCACCATCCTTGGCAGTTTTGAAGAGGCCACCAAAATGGGCAGTTGGACCGTTTGACATTTATTAAAATGAAGCAAGCGTGAATCTCTGACCTTTTTGTTGCCCCGGTTGCTAATGTCACTGACTAGTAAACTGTAGCACGTCTTCTTGACAATGCGAAATACACATTTAAACTACACTACATCTCATGTCTGTAGTTCCTGTGCCTGCGGCTTCTACAAATTGTATTCTACTGCCATCAGTCATCTATTAACCATTTCAGGGTCCCATACAGCCAAATCAATAGGGGCCCCCACCCATTACTAGTTCCTATTTTTTAACATATCAGTGGGTCCCTTTTTGATTAGGGCCACTGACAGGAGTACTGCCCGTACTACCCTATTGGCAGCCCTGCCAGTTGCCATGTGCCATTGCCAATACCGGTGTCTTCTTATGTGTCAAAGGTGCATTTGGGCCACCTCAGGTTGCAGGGCCCCATAGCAGCTGCTACCGCTGCACCTCCTATAGCTACGTCCCTGCTTGCAAGCTGTCCTCATCTTTTCAGTTAGCCATTGAAAGGAATGAAGCATTTTAGCCTCTCAATTTTTTTCTGTCACTCTTGGAGCCAAATTTTCTTCACTAAGTTGTTCCATGTATCCAGTTTACTGTTATGGATGGTAATTCCAGCTTCTCCTCACCTGTATAGGTATAAAAAGTAACCAGAACATCTTCTCCAATAAACTTTAATGGGGTTCAAGTTCGAGTTTGACTCGAACCCCGCACCGAACACCACCACAGTTCAAAGTTCGACTCAAACTCGAACATTTTATTGTTCGCTCACCTCTACCTATGACTACTCCTAACACCAACCTGTATCCCTAACATCACCTTCAAACCTTGCCCTCTAATGTCCCTAAGATAAATATTGGCTCTAATACAGCAAGAGGCTTCAAGACCCAGCGAGTTCCCAGGCAAGCCCCAATAGTAACTAGAAAAAAACAAACAATTCTATCTTTTTCAAAAATGACAAGGTCCAAACTTTGGGAAACAAAATGGAGGCAAGAAACAAGATGCTTCAGTCTGACAACTGAACTAAACAATAGACTACAAGACAAAACAATCCAACACAACAGAAGTTGACAGAACCGTAACTACTATACTCTGCAATCTGACCAGTTCAGCTGAACTTTATAAAGTATTCTAATGAGCTCAGGTGCGCAGTCTGGTCAGCTGAGAGGCAAAAATCCTGAGCTGATGTCATGTAACCACTCCAAACAAACATAGACAACAAGACAGACATAACAAAGAAACTCATGCTGACCTAATAAGCAGGAGAAGAGGAAATGGCATGAAAGTTCCTGTCAATCAGTAACAGAGGCTCAACACAGGCTCTACTGGGAGAATCGCTCATTGAGAAAGATCTGGGCGTTCTTGTAGATCATAGACTACATGCAATGTCAATCAGCTGCCTCTAGGGCAAGTAAGATATTGGCGTGTATTAAAAGAGGCATGGACTCGAGGGACAGGGATGTAATATTACTGCTGTATAAAGCATTGGTGCGACCTCACTTGGAAGATGCTGTTCATTCAGTTCTGGGCTCCAGTTTATAGAAAGGATGCAATGGAGCTGGAGAGAGTTCAAAGACGAGCAACCAAACTTATAAGGGGAATGGAGCATCTTAGTTATGAGCAGAGGTTAAAATAATTAAATTTATTCAGTCTTGAGAAAATACGGCTATGGGAAGACATGATTACTTTATATAAGTATATAATTGGCCCCTACAGAAAATATAGGGAAAAACTATTCCATGTAAAACCCTCTCAAAAGACAAAGGAGACATTCTCTTCATCTGGAGAAAAAAGAATTCAATCTCCAGAGGAGAAAAGCGTTTTTCACTATGAGAACTTTGAATTTGTGGCATAGCCTGCCTGTGGAGATGGTCACAGCAGGAACAGGTGAGGGTTTCAAGAAAGGCTTAGATACAGTAACTACCTGAAACTAAGAATATTAATACGTATGTAGCCATGTAAAATATCTGGATCCAGTCTGATGCCAACTCTGGGATCAGAAATGAAATCATCCTTAGAGCAGAGTGGTTGTTGACTTATGGATTTCAAAGTCTTCATCCGTAAGGGAAAATAAGCTTTAAAAAACTCCATATCCCCCTCCCTTCATCCACATTTTCCTCACCCTTAGTTGAACTTGATGGACATATGTCTTTTTTTCAACTGTACTACCCATCATTAGCTGCATAGTAGCCATACTAGCTACCTATGGCTACTGATGCAAAATAGTTGCCTTCCCCCACCAAGACCAGGTCTACGGTGGCATGTCTGCAGCAGGTCTCCTGCTGTACTCCACCTAGTGGCAGAACCATGTGACTCCCTAAGGTCGCTCTGCCACATTGCCCATATTTGAATTGATATTGAGATCCGCTATAGTAGACAAAATGATGATTATATTTTATAGACGTTTTTTTACAGTATTAGAAGATCTTGAAAACCCTTTTTTATTTCTAATATTGCACTTTGTCAGCTATAATATAATTTTAGTTTTCTACTCAAAATATGATGATTTTCAACAAGAAAGGTGGTGCTGGTGGGGTGAATTAAATTAGCTATAGTCTCAAAGCCACCTATAAAAAGCAGCATTTTCAGAGCTGTATCAGGCAGAGAAAGATGAATGTCACAGCGAGCGGCTCATGTGTGGACAAGACACTTCATAACATAAAGGCACAGTTGCAATTAAGGCTGATTCACGCTGACGAGCTTTGATTAAAAAGGAATGCGGTGTGAGGTGAAATATCTACAAAGGAAAAAGAGATCAGCAAACTTTTTGAAATGTTAGAAAACTTTCCGAAATGCAGAATATTGTAAAATTCAAGATTTTTTTTTTATATAGCTAAATAGATCACATACAATAGAGATCAATGGATAAAGGGTAAATTAATTGGCTTCGAAATTGTAAGCAAATCCTATAAATGTCCTCTGATGTTCATGTTGTAAGTTTAGTAGTCAAACAACGACTGAAAGCGTCAGAGAACTTGTTTTTTTTTATAACAGTCAAACTTTTTGGAGAAAACAAAAAAAAAAACCTGCTATAGAAAAAGGACAGGACACCCTTCAAGTAGATGTCGGCAGTGATCAGCATTCAGCTCAGTCATCATCATAATGGAGTTGATTTTCCATCTACAAAATCAGCAGAGATTTTTTTTTGTTTCTAATTGCTTACTGATCTTTAACATATGGCTGAATTTGTGTGACTTGACCCCTTAAAGGGGCTGTCCAGTGTAAAAAAAATATTTTCTAAAAAAAATCTCTTAAATAGTTCTGCACTTTTGGAATATACTTTCATCAAGTTATCTGTATTCTTATTGCAGTTCTACATTAGCTGTTTGATTGAAAGGAGCTCAGAAATTCTTTGTCTCCACACACAGGAAACAGCTCTGTGTCCAGCCCAGGAGATCAGGTAGCTAACAGGATGTGACTTTTTCAGGTCATGCTTTGAAGCCACACTAGTTTGGTTCTACCTTCCTAGCCTTTCAACATGAGGTTGGAAATAGTGTGCGCTGAAATTCAGATTAAGAGGAAGGAGAAAAGACTAAGCACAGCGAAGGCTCCTGGGGCTTGTAGTTTTACAGGACAACAGTGAAATGTTGCTGAGAAGAAAAGCTACATACAGCCCATGAAAGCACTAATCAACCCAGGCAGATGAATAAAGACTTCGGCAAACTATTTGAGGTTTTTTTTTTTTTTTTTGGGTGGGGGTCGATGGACAATCACTTTAACAACCAGCCTATTTTTTTATTTTTCATTTAGTCTTCCCTGTGCCTTAAGTTTTTTAAGTTCTTTTTAAATTACTGAGGCATTTGAATATTTTGGGGCATTCAATGGACCACATGACATGCTAAGTATATATAGTATGTATGCCAATAGAGGGGAGATAGAAGGAGGTATTGAGAGAGAATGATGCTGGGCTACCCATTCTCCGGTGTCCTGCTACACTCACAGATAGTGGCCTCATTGAAGGATTATATATAGGAATGTACAGCATGAAGTTCAAGGTACAAAGCCGGAAAGAGGAGGAGAAGGCAGCCATCTCATCTAAACTTACTCCACTGTACCCTGTGCGTAGTAGTGTAGTGGATGGATAGGTATTATATCCATCTGCTACACTACTAAGCATAGGGCACAGTGGAGTGAGTCTAGATAGTATGGCTTCCTTCTCCACCACTTCCCTGCTTGGTACCACACTGTACATTCCTATGCTCATTTAAAAAAAAAAAAAGTTTTTGGTTGTGCAGATCTAATATTGTTTTCTAGACTGTTTGCATGGGGATTGGCTACCCCCACTTTCGTTTTTGCACTGCACCCACCTGCACAGGTTTTTAAATCAATGCAGAGTACCTTGTAGCAGGAATCTTCTCTCCCTGAAATGTGGAGGTCTGAATAGGTACTAAGAGAGGTAATATATAGAGTAGGTTCCCACTTGTATTGAAGTCCCCTTGCTGATTGGCAAGTGAGCTTAAAGGGGTTTTGCTATGAAGTAAAATTGACGTGGGAAGCTTGCAAATGAAATAACAAACATTTTCACCATTCATTATTATTAAAAAATCTGCACCGTTTTTGTTTTAGCTGCTCCTTTAGTGATCCACTGTTTACAGCTCGTCTCCAGGGGATACGACCAGGGCTAAGAGCTCCAGGGCTGAGAGTGTTCAAACCCCAGATGCTGTCATTCTACTCCCGTCCTCTGTATTCCTTAGTAATTAGTCAAACAGTGCACAAAATAAAAAAGAAACCTCAATCAGGTCTGTGCATTGATAAAGAGAAAAAAAAAACACAGGTTTGGTTCCTGCAGGGATTTGAACCGAGGACCTTTGTGCCTGGAGGCAAAAAGCTTTACCTCTCAGCTGCTCACAATGCCTTATATAAACAGACCTTTCTTTGACTAGAGAGAGGAAAGGCCTGGTGATGTCATCCTGCAGGGTCACATGATATGCAATTTAAACAAATCACACACGCCCCTTTCTGAGCACACAGAGCCGAAGAGCTGGATGCAGGAGGTATGAAATGAGATTGTGGCAAAACCCCTTTAAGCAGTTTTGATTAAAAATGTGAGCTAAGAACCTCAAGAATTAAATTTTTCATGTATTAAAGCGTTTCATGTATTCTAAGTAGCAGAAATGCTTTTTCCAAAAATTCCTATATGCCTTTTGATTGTTCTTTAGTGCTAGTAGTGTGCTGCTGATATTGGATTGTACACTCACCGGCCACTTTATTAGGTACACCATGCTAGTAACGGGTTGGACCCCCTTTTGCCTTCAGAACTGCCTCAATTCTTCGTGGCAAAAGATTCAACAAGGTTTTTGCAACGATGCTCAATTGGTACAAGGGGCCCAAAGAGTGCCAAGAAAATATTCCCCACACCATGACACCACCACCACCAGCCTGAACCGTTGATACAAGGCAGGATGGATCCATGCTTTCATGTTTTGACGCCAAATTCTGACCCTACCATCCGAATGTCGCAAAGAAAACGAGACTATCAGACCAGGCACGTTTTCCAATCTTCTCGTCCAATTTCGATGCTTTGGGGAAATAGCCTCAGTTTCCTTCTTAGCTGAAAGGAGTGCACCGGTGGTTCTTCGCTCTGTACCCAACTGCCTCAAAGTTCGCCGTACTTTGCGTTCAGAGATCTCTTCTGCCTACCTTGGTTTGTAACGGGGGCTATTTTAGTCACTGTTGCCTTTCTACCTCGACCAGTCTCCCATTCTCCCTTTACCCTGGCTCAACAAGGCATTTCCGCCCACCCGGACTGCGGCTCACTGGATGTTTTTTTCTTTTTCGGACCATTCTCTGTAAACCCTAGAGATGGTTGGCCGTGGAAATCCCAGAGATCAGCAGTTTCTGAAATACTCATGCCAGCCCTTCTGGCACCAAAAACCATTTCCACGTTCACAAGGCACTCAAATCACCTTTTCTTCCCCATACTGGATCGCACGTTTGAACTTGCAGGAGATGTCTTGACCATGTTACATGCCTTTAAATGCACTGAGTTCCGCCATGGATTGGCTGAATTAGAAATTAAGTGTTAACGAGCAGTTGGACAAGTGTAAACCCAATAAAGTGGGCCGGGTTGAGTGTACATTCCTATACATTGTAAAATATTATATAAACACACACACCACACGTGTATATAATTATATATAAATATATATATATATTTTATATATATATATATAATATATATATATAAAATATATATATATATATAATATATATATATATAATATATATACACACCTGTGTACACTACTGGGTACAGGGCACAATGGAGTGAGTTTCCAACTTCCCATTCTTTGTTTTCACCTTCCCCTTCTTTTCCTCTTGGTCTTCATTGCAGTCACAGGCTCTTTGCTAGTACATGTGTATGCTGTATGTGAAGAAATATTGTTTTGTTCATTTTCGGCAGCTTTGGTTTCCCTTTGCTTCCTCCAATTGCAGTCAGGTCTAGCTCACTGATTATTCCAATCTCTAGAACGGGGAGAGCAGAAACAAATACATGAAAACATGCAGAAACTATAATTGCACGCTCCTAGAATATAAGCTCAATGTATTTTTTTAACTCCTCTCTCCTCATTTGGATGGGTAGTGAAGTGTGGAGTAATATGGTGAATTAAGTGGAGAGCTAAATGAAGCAATTAATTCCATTCTCTCGAAGACAATAAAGGGACTCGGCAGAATACAGAATAGCAACACACTGACCTCTTCTGGGATTCTTAAGTGATAAGACCAGGAGTTAAAGAGGATTCAGCACTGTGCTTCTTGCTCCTTTGAAGTAGCACCATGGGACTCGGTGACACAAGATATCAGAAATGTAGAGAGAGCTATTACTGCTTGTTAGTTATGCTTCTTAATCCATTCCTTGCCAGAGCTGGAATACTGTCTGTGGCTTTGAGTCGCTGCACTCCAGATCCACAGCTTATTTTGAAGTCCTCTGAGTACTTGGAGTGGATTAATGAATCTTCACCTGGGAGAAGTGTCTGGGATCATACACATGTAATGAGAAGATCAGTGCCGCACTCTTGTCCTTTGTGCTGATTTTCCAGCTCTGCTGTGTTATTGTATATATTCTGCATGGATATATAGATGGAGCCTCCGTCTAGGTTTCTGATGCCTGATACAATAATATTGACTTGCAGTACTAACACTGACCACTTGGTGTGCTGTGTAAATTCTGCAATTTCAATTTCAAAGTACTTCAAGAATGTATTTTGTACTCAAATATGGGTAATGTTTCTCATTAGAGAGTGTTACCATGTAGGTGTGTGGAGACTTATTGGCCTTGATGGCTTCACTGAAATTTAAATAAGCTCTAAAAGACTCATCGGAGAAGATCTGGGACTCTGCCACACCACCTATTGGATGTAGCATTCCTTAAAGAGTACCTATCACCTCCACACAAACACATAAAATATAACAGTAGATGAAATTTTAAGACTTTTTTTCCTAATACATGTCACTAGCAAATTTCAGGATATACCTCAGTATTACAGGGTTACAGATTTTACTTTAACACCTTCAACTCTCTCCTGTGTCCACCAGCATCCCCTCCCCCATCTCTCCTCTCAGCAGATGATTTTGCAACTCACTTCCATAATGTAGTGGGTGGTCCCGCTGCTCGGACCGTGGGCCGCGGGCACACCCGTGGCCGCCCCACCGGGTGCCTGCCGGGGTCGGGTGGCGCTGCTGGCCGCGGGACGAGCGGTGGGTCCGCAGCACATAGAAACTCACCTGACCTCGTTCCTGTCCCGTCCGCGCCCTCTGCCGGCCGAGGTGCACATGCCCGCTCAACAGGGCGCGCGCGCTTGTTCTTGAAAATTTAAAAGGCCAGCGCCCCGGTAATTGGCTAATTGCCGGTCGCTTCCCCTATTTAAGGTTTCGCTCCACAATCACTCCTTGCTGGATCTATGTTGCCTCGTGCCCTAGAAAAAGCGTTCTTTAAGTGTATTCTTGCCTTACCGTGTACCAGACCTCTAGCTACGTTTCTTGACTCCGAACCTCTGCCGCCTGCCCTGACCTTCCTGCCTGTCCACGACCACGAACCATTGCCGCCAGCCCTGACCTTACTGCCTGCCCACGACTACGATTCTTGGCTTACGATTCTGTACCTCGCTGCACCTCGGCCGCCATCGCAAGCAAGTCACGTCAGGGGTAACGACCTGGTAGCCTCACGCCGCAGCAAGTCCATCCCGCTTTGCGGCGGGCTCTGGTGAATACCGGGGGCTTCTTAGACTCCGCTCCCTGGCGTCGCTTAACTACCATCACTTGCGGTGGTCCAGTGGATCCACTACCCAGCCGTTACACATAATAAAATAAATCTCATCAGACAAAGCTTCACCTTGCAGTCCCCTCAGCCCACCTCTATTCCTGCGGTGTCCCCACAGCCCACCTCTGTACCTGCTCATGATTATTCCCCTCTAACTTGCTTCTCTCCGGTCACTCCTGACAAGCTCTCCTCTTTACTGTCCAAATCGAACCTCACCACCTGTAGTCTTGACCCACTGCCATCCCACCTCATCCCTGACCTTAGTGCTGTTATCATCCCCGCCCTCACCCATCTCTTCAATCTATCACTAACCTCTGGCATTTTCCCTTCCTCCTTTAAACACGCTACCATCACCCCCATCCTAAAGAAACCATCTCTTGACCCCTCCTCACTGTCCAACATTCGCCCTATCCCACTGCTTCCATTCGCCTCTAAACTCCTTGAGCAACACATCCATCTTCAACTGTCCTCCCATCTCTCCACCAACTCTCTCCTTGACCCGCTCCAATCGGGCTTCCGTCCTCACCACTCTACTGAAACCGCCCCAACCACAGTCACCAACGACCTAGCAACTGCCAAAGCCTCACGCCACTACTCGGTGCTTCTCCACCTCGACCTTTCCTCTGCCTTTGACACTGTCGACCATTCACTTTTCCTACACATCCTCTCCTCCCTCGGCATCACAGACTTGGCTCTCTCCTGGATCTCCTCGTACCTCACTGATCGGACATTCAGCGTTTCTCACTTTCGCTCCACCTCCTCCTCTCGCCCGCTCTCTGTTGGTGTCCCTCAGGGGTCTGTCCTGGGCCCACTACTCTTCTCTATCTACACCCTTGGCCTGGGTCAGCTCATAGCATCACACGGCTTTCAATACCACCTGTATGCTGATGACACCCAACTCTACATCTCCGGCCCAGATGTCACCTCTCTTCTCTCCCGAATCCCTGACTGTTTTTCGTCCATTTCCTCCTTCTTCTCCTCCCGTCTCCTAAAACTAAACGTGGAGAAAACTGAATTTATTATATTCCCACTGTCCCACTCTATCCCTCCACCTGATCTCTCTACACTGTCCCAATGCTACACTCTCTCACCAGCACCACAGGGCCGCTGCCCTTTGGGGTAACCTTTTGACTCCAATCTTTCCTTCAAACCGCACATCCAAACCCTCACCTCTGCCTGTCACCTCCACCTAAAAAATATTTCCCAAATCCCCCTCATTTCTTAAATCTGAAAGCACAAAAATGCTTGTCCCCCACCCTCGCAAACTCCCGCCTCGACAACTGCAACATCCTTCTCAGTGGCCTCCCAGCTAGCACCCTCGCTCCCCTCCAAACCATCCTTAACTCTGCTGCCCGTCTTATCCACCTCTCTCCTCTGCCTCTCCTCTCTGCCGATCCCTTCACTGGCTACCTATTGCCCAGCGAATCCAGTTCAAGCTAGCAACTTTGACCTACAAGGCTCTCCATAACCTCTCCCCTCCATACATCTCTGCCTTAATCTCCAAATACCTCTCCTCATGCAACCTCCGCTCCTCACAGGACCTTCTCCTCTGCTCTCCTCTTATCACCTCCTCACATAACCGTCTCCAAGACTTCTCCCGTGCTTCCCCCACACTTTGGAACTCACTCCCCCAAAAACACCTCAACTTCCCCCTCTTCCCCAGCTTCAAAAAAAAAATAAAAAAATCCTCTTTCAGGATTCCCTATTACCAACTTTAACCGTGTTGACTGTTTCCCCCCACAAACATGTCCCCCCCTCCCCTTCTGTCTTTTTACCCTTCCCTGTGATTGAAAAACCCCCTCAGGGCGGGGCCCTCTCTCCCTCTGTCCCATTGTTATCCTTATTGTCACTTTGAAATTGTTTGACAAGGGGATTTTGTACCGTGTAAATGTACAGGCCCTGGAATCAGGGGCTCCAAAAAATTAAATAAAATAATAAAAATTTAAAAAAATTTTTCACTTTGTTGACATGTAGCAAAATTTAATTCTGTTTGGGATTAAAAGTGCAGGGGGACTAAGGACTTTGGGTTTGTACGGGAAATTGAGTTCTCACTACATACAGTACAGCAGCAAAGGACATAGCATAAAAAGGGTTTTCCTTTTCCTTAAAAACTCCTCCCCATAGCACACATGCTGTACATTACACGCTGCCAGTAAAATTAATTCCAACAAAATTTGGGGCATTTTTTTTTGTGGCTCATGATGTAATTTCCCTGGCTCTCCCTTTCACAGTGGACTCTTCAGGCTCAGAAGCAGTTACTTTGACACAGCTGTCAACATAGTGATCCATCAAGCTGTAATGTGCCGACTTAGTCCGACTTCAGAGCTGTCTTAAAGGGCCAGCGCTTTATTTAAATGCTTTGATTTTTCCTAATGAAGCATATTTGATAAAATGTTTGTGATCAAGTCTCCTGTTACTTCATAAAGTTCCCTGAAGGTGATAGGTCCTCTTTAAGTCACATCCGACATACTAAGCATTGCAATGTGAAAGGGATTAATACCATGCGAGTACATTTATCTGCTTAACCCTTGATGCCTCACCCCAATGAGGAATGTTACCCCTTTTGAGCTACATCATAGAGCCTCTCACCTAACAAAGCAGCATTCTACTCTGCACTGATGAGGGCAAATACCCCGAAAAAGCTGTTGCAGATAACGATGGGATGCTTTTTCTAATCCCTTTCACATTGCAATTCTCATTCGGTTGACGGTGGCTTGAGGAATGTTACATCCAATAGGTGACGCTGCAGAGTTCCAGCTCTCGCCCCATGAGCCTTTTAGAATACGTATATTATATTGTAAATGATCACCTATTGGAAGAAATTGGCATCACTAACAGTAATGATGCAGGGCTACCTTTAAGCATTATCTAGATTTAATCTAAATGTATGTATATAATAATAATACTCAAATAAAACATGATTTTTTTCCAAAACACAGAGCCGTGCTTGTCCACGATTTGTTTCCAGTTTTTTCCCTTTTGGGGGTTGCTGCAATTCCAAAACAAATGTGGACGGGGTGGTGCTATTTGTAGAGGAAAGCAGTCTTTTACTTTATGTCTGATCCTAGAAAATCCCTTGAAAGATTATAATCAAGCCTGAATGATGCTGTAATGGTCAAAGGGTTCTCACTGACTTTTTCATTTTTCACATTTTCAAGAAAATTTCAATTACAGACATTTTTTAGGAACCAGTCCAGTTCTGACGTGGCTTTGAGGGGCCTTTATGTTAGATACCCCATAAGTGAGTTCATCTAAGAAACTGCACCCCTTAAAGTATTTATAACAGTGTTTAGAAAGTTTGTTAACCATTTAGGTATTCATAGAAATTAAAGTGAAAGTAATTTTAAAATTTCACTTTTTTTTTTTTCAGATTTCATTTTTTTTCCATAAATTTGCAGGAACACGGGGATGTGGGGCCAGGGAAATGAAAAATTTAAAAATTTATTCCCCCGATTTCCCCGTTTTCAGAGATTCCCCTATGTGGTGCTAGTTTCTCCAAACCCCAAAACCCCAGATTTTGGGGGAGTCCACAGGACTCTGGGGTCTTTATTTTCAAACAAAATTTATTTTTTGAACAAAAGGTTTTCGACAACCTAATGCGTAAAATTAATTACACCCCCAAAAAGACCCCATATTGAAATTACACCTTAAGGAATATATCCAGGGTTTCAGTTTATGTCGACCCCACAGGTGTTTCACCGATTTTTTTAGCGTTAGGCCGTAAAAACGAAAAAAAAAAAGAACAAATTACAATCTGCAATTTTAGCTAAAAATTTTACATATTTACAAGGAAAAAAAGTACCCCATATTTTGCTAAGCAATTTCAGAAATTGTGACTCCGCCGTGGGGGTTGCGGGGTGAGGCCACATAATTACCGTTGGTCCCCCGTTAATAGTTTTCAACATGAAGGGACAAATAATTGAAGACTTTTTCCTATTTTATTGCTTTGTTGATCTTACTTTAGTCATGATATAAGAGACATTTTATGTGCTCTTGAGAGTACTTGGTTCATGCACCTGATACAGATGGACTTGTTTTCCTTTAGCTCGAGAGCAGAGACAGGGGGTGGTCACCCATGAATGGCTGGCTCAGGAAAAACCTAAATCTCTAAAAAAATACTCTGTTTACAGAAGGATTGAGTCAGCCCTCCACACCTGTAGCTTTTTTTTAATAAGATTAGCTCTCCATACTTGTCAGGTAACTCTAAACCATGGGCTTATATCAATCACTGCTATAGTACCACCCAACCCTGAGGAGACAAAGTGGATGGAACAGCCGTAAGAAAACCCCTTTTTGGGGGGTGGATAATCTTTTTTCAGTATTTTTATGGTTCGTGGTATTTCCGGTCCAAACGACCCATTCGATGTTCCTTTTGGCTAATGTAACTTAGTGGTTAGGATTAAACCTAACCCCCATCTTATATTAAGGAATAGTGATATCAGACTGGAAGTAATGCTAAATCAGACATAAAATATGTAAAGAATTCTTGACCCTCATTTAGGGTAAAAAATCATTTTTTTAGCTTTGTCACCAATTCTATTTGGCCTGACTGCATTACAGAGATTCAGATTGAATTTGAGAATTTGACATTTACCCAAGTATGAAGCACAACACTTATGCTCACCAAACAGCGGCCAAGGCAGGGGGAAGATAGAAGGTGAAAAAAACAAAAACCCACCGAGAAAAAAAACCAAATGACAATAGTTCCTGATCCATTAGACCAAGTATCATGGGTCAAAAGATCTAGAGCAGGAACGTCAAACTCTATTTCACCAAGGGCACATCAGCATTATGGTTGCTCTCAAAGGACTATTTGTAACTGCAAGACTGTACATATATAACTACACCCTAATGCACTGCTAAATAACCAAGTATACCAAATGACGTGTTCCAGCAGGCTTTCTTTGTTGTATGTACCTTTTTTCTGGGTTGCAGATAGTTCAAATTGTTCCACCAGAGAGTGCACCACATGGTCAGTAAAAGGCCTAGATGCCCTGTTGGGTTGCAAAGTTGTTGGCTCCTTCCTCTTCTTTAGTACCAAGCTTCTTACCTTGGATGGTGACTAGGGGGGCCTGGTAGGCATCCACTTTATTGCTGAAAAGAGAGGTGTTTGGGGGGTTTTTTGCAAAGCGCCAGTCCAAATGGTGCCTGTTCCCTGTCTTGTGCCGCCTTGCAAAAGCTGGCTGTGTCCCCAGGGAAAGTGGAGAGCCTCCATCTGGTCGACCTAGTCCTCCTTGCACCCTCAAAGTGTGGCTGTTCCTCCAGGGGAAAATGGGAGCCAGTCCTCTGGTTGACTTATCCATCCTTGCACCTCTGCAAAGTGCTGGCTGTGTCCTCCAGGGAAAGTGGAGAGCCAGTCCATCTGCATCTGACTTAGTCCATCCTTGCACCTCTGTAAAGTGCTGGCTGTGTCCTCCAGGGAAAGTGGAGAGCCAGTCCTTCTTTGTCCGACCTAGTCCATCCTTGCACCTCTGCAAAGTGCTGGCTGTGTCCTCCAGGGAAAGTGAAGAGTAGAAAAACACAGTTGGGCTATGCACACCCAAAGACATTTTTTGAAAAACATAAGTATAGGTGCACACTGGCGAGGCAATAACATACATCTATTCCAAATGTCAGCGGCACACTATCAACTAAGTAAACATCAAAGGCATATAGGAATTTTTGAAAAATGCGTTACTGCTAAGGATATATGAAAACCTGGGGTTTTTCCAGCACAGGTGAGTCCTAACACTAAAACGTTACCTCTCTTGGAGCCTGTTCAGACTCCAACCCCCTTAGGGAGTGAAAAGGACTAGCTATTGAATATACTGCACTGATTTAAAACCTATGGAGATGGCGGGGTGCAAAAAGCCAATGAGGCAGCCACTCCTCAACAGACTAAAAAAAAAACAGTTTGGCTATGCACATCCAATGACATTTTTTGAAGAAAATAAGTATAGGTGTATACTCGCGAGGCAATAACATACATCTATTCCAAATGTCAGCGGCACACTATCAACTAAGTAAACATCAAAGGCATATAGGAATTTTTTAAAAATGCATTACTGCTAAGGATATATGAAAACCTGGGGTTCTTAGTTCACAATTGCGTCAAGGGGACCCCAGCTCAGGTGAGTCCTAACACTAAAACGTTACCTCCAAGAGAGGTAACGTTTTAGTGTTAGGACTCACCTGTGCTATAAGAACCCCAGGTTTTCATATATCCTTAGCAGTAATGCATTTTTCAAAAATTCCTATATGCCTTTGATGTTTACTTAGTTGATAGTGTGCCGCTGACATTTGGAATAGATGTATGTTATTGCCTCGCGAGTATACACCTATACTTATTTTCTTCAAAAAATGTCTTTGGGTGTGCATAGCCAAACTGTTTTTTTCTAGTCTGTATGAGGAGTGCCTGCCTCCTTGGCTTTTTGCACCCCGCCCATCTCCATAGGTTTTAAATCAGTGCAGGATATTCAATAGCTAGTCCTTTTCACTCCCTAAGGTGTTGGAGTCTGAACAGGCTCCAAGAGAGGTAACATTTTAGTGTTAGGACTCACCTGTGCTGGGGTCCCCTTGACGCAATTGTGAGGTGAGCTTAAACACTTTTGATCAAAATTGTGAACTAAGAACCCCAGGTTTTCATATATCCTTAGCAGTAATGCATTTTTAAAAAATTCCTATATGCCTTTGATGTTTACTTAGTTGATAGTGTGCCGCTGACAGTTGGAATAGTCCTTCTGCATCCGACCTAGTCCATCCTTGCTCACTGTATCTAAGCTCTTGCGGGCCACACAAAATGACAGGTAGGCCTTGGTGTGATCTAGAGTGATGGGATTCCCACCTGCCCATGCTCTTGACCATCTCTGGACCAAGGTCCTGACCTGCTGCCTCCAAAGCTGCCCATACAAGTGTAGGAAAAACAAAGTCACCGGGGCAGAATTATCAATATTGTCTATTGCTTAGACAGTATCATGTTAGACTATACAGTTTTAAAATGCGTTACGTGTATCATAATATTAATATATCTGGTGCAGGTTTCTAGTCTTTCTTTACACCTTCTATTACTTGGCTTACATTATGCCAATGATTGGACAAAAATGTTCACGCTTTTTTTGGTGCATGCTACGTCACACCCCATTTCAAAAAAGACTCACCCCTTTACAGAGGCCACACCCCTTTATCGGAATAGGCACAAAAGTGTCTAAAAACTAAGAAATAAAAAGTGTAGTGTAAAAGATGGACGCCTGAATTCTAACTCAGTTACCATAATAAATGTGCCCCACTGTGTAGAGAGAGGGACAAGGTGATGTCTCATACTATATAATGCCATGCAAACAGAAAACCAGCACAAAAATGTTTGAGAAAAAAAAAACGAAACAATGTGATTTTCAGGTCGCGTTCTGTTGCATGAATATAGTGTGTACTTTCCAGGAGAGTGAATATGAACATCCTGTGTAGAATGTCACTGCCATCAAAATACATGTTTATTTATTGATAGTGTAAAAGCATTTTGGTGCATTGCTGAGCATTCGGCTTCTGCCTGAGAAAATGAGTTAAATGGAGTCTTGTTCGATGCATGAAAATGCATTTGCCGGCTTCGGCGCAGTTTAAAAATAGAGGCATATGTTTAACTGGCCAGAAAGCTGCTATCAGAGACGCGGAGGCCATAGAGATAGAAATCAGGAAAGGGCTGGAACCTCCCTCCACAATTTTTAAGATGGAAGTTAAAAAAAGTGAAAGAGTTTCTAAAACTAATAAAATTAGAGATAAGCTGCAACTTGTGGGTAAACCAGGCAAGAAGCAGACAATTCCCCTAAAGCGCCACCACAGGAGATGTTAGGAATTACACGGTGACCATCCAAAGCAATGGTCTGTTGGTGTGATGCAGGACAGGATGGGTCCTACAGTGCAAGAGACCCTCTGCCTAAAAGATGAGAGTCCTAAACACAGGACCCCTCTCTACGAATTAGGAATTTTAGAGCAGTTTGTGGAAATGGGATTTCTAAACTGGAGAAACCCTTTTAGGCTTTTACAGAAAAAGCTGCAAAACAGCCACGGATTGTGTTACTGAGCAGCGAGAATCTAAACGGAATAAAAATGTATAGAAAAATGGTATCAGATATAATGTACAAGATTTATTAGATATTGATTTATGGAAAATCCCCCATTGACACATGTGTATTTTATATTTGTATAAAGATAATACAGATCTCAGCTGCTGCAGAACCTCATAATACACCTCATCTGCTGCAAAACCTTATAATACACCTCAGCTGCTGCAGAACCTCATAATACACCTCATCTGCTGCAGAACCTTATAATACACCTCATCTGCCGCAGAACCTTATAATACACCTCAGCTGCTGCAGAACCTCATAATACGCCTAAGTTGCTGCAGAACCTCATAATACACCTCATCTGCAGCAGAACCTCATAATGCACCTCAGCTATCCCCAGAACCCACATAAAAACCTCAGCTGCTGCAGAACCTCATAATACACCTCAGCTGCTGCAGAACCTCATAATACACCTCAGCTGCTGCAGAACCTCATAATACACCTCAGCTGCTGCAGAACCTCATAATACACCTCAGCTGCTGCAGAACATCATAATACACCTCAGCTGCTGCAGAACCTCATAATACACCTCAGCTGCTGCAGAACCTCATAATACACCTCAGCTGCTGCAGAACATCATAATACATCTCAGCTGCTGCAGAACCTCATAATACACCTCAGCTGCTGCAGAACATCATAATACACCTCAGCTGCTGCAGAACCTCATCATACACCTCAGCTGCTGCAGAACCTCATAATACACCTCAGCTGCTGCAGAACCTCCTCATATACCTCAGCTGCTGCAGAACCTTACAATACACCTCAGCTGCTGCAGAACATCATAATACACCTCAGTTACTGCAGAACCTCATAATACACCTCAGCTGCTGCAGAACCTCATAATACATCTCAGCTGCTGCAGAACCTCATAATACACCTCAGCTGCTGCAGAACATCATAATACACCTCAGCTGCTGCAGAACATCATAATACACTTCAGCTGCTGCAGAACCTCATAATACACCTCAGCTGCTGCAGAATTTCATAATACACCTCAGCTGCTGCAGAACCTCATCATACACCTCATCTGCTGCAGAACCTTATAATACACCTCAGCTGCTGCAAAACCTCATAATACACCTCAGCTGCTGCAGAACCTCATAATACACCTCAGCTGCTGCAGAACCTCATCATACACCTCAGCTGCTGCAGAACCTCATAATACACCTCAGCTACTGCAGAACCTCATAATACACCTCAGCTGCTGCAGAACCTCATAATACACCTCAACTGCTGCAGAACCTCATAATACACCTCAGCTGCTGCAGAACCACGTAATACACCTCAGCTGCTGCAGAACCTCATAGTACACCTCAGCTGCTGCAGAACCTCATAATACACCTCAGCTGCTGCAGAACCTCATAATACACCTCAACTGCTGCAGAACCTCATAATACACCCCAGCTGCTGCAGAACCTATTAATATAACTCATCCGTTGCAGAATCTCATAATACACCTCAGCTGCTGCACAACTTCATAATACACCCCAGCTGCTGTAGAACCCCATGATACACCTCAGCTGCTGCAGAACCTCATAATACTCCTCAGCTGCTGCAGAACCTCATAATACACCTCAGCTGCTGTAGAACCCCATGATACACCTCAGCTGCTGCAGAACCTAATAATACTCCTCAGCTGCTGCAGAACCTCATAATACTCCTCATCTGCTGCACAACCTCATAATACACCTCAGCTGCTGCAGATTCTCATCATATACCTCATCTGCTGCAGAACACATAATGCACCTCAGCTGCTGCCGAACCTCCTGATACACATCAACTGCTGTCATAATACACGTCAGCTGCTGCAGATCTACATAATAGATACCTGCATGGGTTTGTGTTTTTATGTGGCCATAAAGGTCAGTGAACTTTTCTGTTCTTATAATGTATGGGGGGAGGGTTGAGGGCATAAACCTATATATAAAGCTCCCACCTCTCTACAGGGAAACACCTCATTCATTAGTTTGGGTTATATTATTTTACTCTTTACTATTTACTCTGTGCAGGTCGTTCTTTCTGCTTTTAGCGTAGAGCATTTGACCTTCGCCCGCGCTCTTTTTTTCCCTTCTGGTAGTTTCCATTGATTGACACAAAGCCATGTAATTGGCTCTTCATAATTTCTCTTGTTCTGCGCTTGAACCCTCGTCTTCTATCTGGAGACCTCGGTGCAATAAACCCATTGGGTCTGTTCTATTCCCCTCAGAATAATAATTTAGAGTTCAATTAAACAAAGCATTTGAAGGCCATAGAAGAAAGTAATAACCCCCCTCCCCTCTGCCCTCCCTCCGTTCATGAGATATCGCAGTTTTAATTGGTTAGCGCTGGTGCTACAGCTGTTGGTGACATCACAAGACCAACGCGTATCGTTCCCACTGTTTAATTAAACGTTGACTTTGCTGTAATCTTAGATTGGGATTAACTGTTATTTTTACATCTTTCGCGCCATTCCCAAAATACATAATGAATTTCAGTGGAGCATTATAAAGGACTATGAGTTGTGGAGAAGAAACCTTAGCACAGAATCTTGAATAGTCTTGTGCATGGGATTCAGGGCAAAAACGACCCAAATTTCAGCGATTCAATTTGGGTTGGCCAGAATCACATTTTGGTGGAAAATTTCAAAAGAGTCAACCCTAACCCTTACTTCAACCCTATCTCTAGGGAATACCTTGGGAACATTTGAGCAACATCCGGGAAACCACAGGGTTAGGATAAGAGTTAGGTTAGGGTAAGGTTTAACCTAATGTCAACCTTAAAATTGTAATCCCTAAGAACATCTGGTTAAAATCTATGCAACATCTTGTAAACCCCAAAGTTAGGGTTAGGTTAGGAAAAGTCTAACCTTAACTCCAAATCTCATTCTAACTTCAACACTAACCCTAGGAAACATCTAGGGTTAGGTAGAGGGTTAGATTAGGGGGGGTCTAACTCTGGAGAACATCTGGGGAATATCATTGCAACAGCTGGAGAACCAAAGGATTAGCGTGAGGGTTAGGTTAGCTCTAACCCTTACTTCAACCTTTCAACCCTAACCCTAACTTCAACCTTATTCTTAGGAAATACCTGAGAAACATCTGTGCAACATCTGGGGAACCACAGGGTTAGTGTGAGAGTTAGGTTAAGGTAAGGTTTAACCTAATGTCAACCGTCAAATTGTAATCCCTAAGAACATTTGGAGAATATCTATGCAACATCTCATAAACCCCAAAGTTAGGGTTAGGTTAGGCAAAGTATAGCCCTAAGTCCAACTCTCACTCTAACTTCAACACTAACGCTAGGAAACATCTAGGGTTAGGAAGAGGGTTAGATTAGGGGGGAGTGTAACCCTGGAGAACATCTGGGGAACCAAAGGATTAGGGTGAGGGTTAGGTTATGTCTAACCCCTACTTCAAACTTTCAACCCTAAACCTTTTGAATATTGGTGAAATATCTAGGGAAACTTGGGGTTATGGTGAGGCTTTGGCTAGGCTAAACATAAGCCTAACTACAATTCTAGCCCTAACTTGAACCCAACTTGGCAGGATGTGGGGTCCAAAACTGTCAGGTATGCCCCCACATGACCACATATGACCAGGACTGAGTAGCAACATGCCTGGGAATGTCTCTAAGCCGACCATTAATGCCCTGGAACCAAAAGCAAATGGATAATTTTCGGCGGGGATTGTACAAGCTCTTCCCCTTTGCAGTCCGGTTTCTGGGCCACCAGAAATCCTTTGGCGGCCAGCAAGTGGCCACATGTTCATCAGGCCTACTCAAAAGTAAAAAGAAATTGCTCATTTTCCCACACTAGCAATGTATGAGGAATAAAAAGTTGTGCCCCGTTTCTCTTGAGAACACATTAACATGTAGCAGAACATGTACAGTAGGAGGGACGGTGGTGGTAGCTTTGAATAAGCGAGGCAGATCTGTATGTGTGTATGCTGGCCTGGTTCCAAATATACACAAATTCTATTTGGGATTTTCATTTTTTTGGGGCCATTATACAAGTTACGTTTTATATTTATCATACACAGATAATGTGGGAAAATGGGAAGTTTTGTCACCTGTAGGTAATTTGGAATGTGGATAGCCTACCACCTATTTGGATAATTAAAATTGAAAGTTGAGGAGTCTACCCTACCTTCAACCCTAACCCTAGGAAACATCCGGAGAACATCTGTACTACATCTGGAGAACATAAGGTTAGGTTAGATTTAGTCTAACTGGGGCTTTACACTAATATACAATTGTGACTTGTGTTCCAATCTGTCCATATTTGCTGTCCAAACCTGTGAAAAAATCTGTGTTCAGGACGATCTGAATCATATATTTTCGATAAACCTGATCCTACCCTTAGTTTGGGGTTAGGTTAAAAGGGTTGTCTCACTACATTGATTCATCTCACCTCAGTCCTGTTTTTTTGGTTTCATTTTGAACTCAGGGGTGTGTTTACTGGCTTCCGCTAGGCTGCAGTAGAAGCCAGGTCTGTAGCTATAGTAACCAGCGCTGGCAGCCTATCAGGAGAGATTGAACAGGTCCGTAGCTATAGCGACCTGAGGAGCTGATGCAGCTCATACAAGAGGGGATATCTAGGAATAGGTAGGACACTGTTAATGGACACATATTTCAAAGTGACTTGTTTTTGCAAGATCTTTCATATAAAAAGCAATCCTTGTAGTGAGACAACCCCTTTAAGAGTTTGAAGGGAGTTTAAATTTCTAACTTACTGTTCCACGGCGCTCCGTGTCCAACAGGCATAACAGAAGTGATGTTGGCCCAGAATTGATGCCGGGATCTCCGCTGGTCATGGAGCCCAGCAGAAAAGTTATTTAACCCATAAAAACCCTTAAAAACCTTAACTCTAACTTTGGGCTATGGTAGGGTCTATTTTTTGACACTTTACACCAAACTTTAATTGAACAGATGCAAATGCACTTACTTAGATTCGGGTTAGACTTAACATCGACCTGAATCTGGAAATGCATTGTGTCCAAGACAAATTGTGAACTCTATCAGATTTCAACTCTAACCATTTCATTAGGTTAGAGGTCTTTGGTTGCTGCACTGGACATTTTCTTGCCATGTATCATATCCCTCACAGTCAATATCTTGGGGGTAGAATTCTCCGAATATCTCTTGATCTCTTCTTGTTTGAATCACTATGTTCTGTGCTGCATTTTATACATTGACATTTCTATCTCTCTTTCTTCCCTTCTCCAGGAGCTGATGCATAAACAATTCCGAAGTTAACTACATACAGTCAATGTCACTGAATCCCACAAGGTAAGGAATCCAATGTTTCTAAATGTTACAGTGGAACTAAATGTTGCCGGTAATGATTGTAATGTGTACTCAATTATAATATTACTGAAGTATAATATGACCTGTGATAAAGAGACTAAAATATCTCCCAGTTTTGTTTGTGCGGCGTCCAAATTATAATTAACTCCAGAGTGTCTGTGCACGTACATCGCTGAAAGAACAAGAGACAAAATGTCAGTACAGCCTTTCTCCCTTATTAAAAGTTTGGCAAGAGTTTTTATAAGCTTTCAGTGGTAGGAGTACTGCTATGCAAAACAGATAGTATATCATTATTGGACAATACAGTATGATCATGATCATCATTTAAGCAACACCTTTTCATTATTATTCCTTTATAATAGCAATCCCCTCATTATTAATCAGTTTTTCATTGATTAGTATGCTTTAGTAATAAAATACGCCTCTAATTATTCTTAAGTTCTGGTTAGTATGCATGATCGAGTCATCTAAATGTCAGTAGTTCTACTGCACATGACAGAATGCTTATCTATAAGCTTCTGCATAGATTTCTAACTTCTACTGCTGAAGGCCTAAAACTCTGCATTTAGGATATGGCCTTGTAAAATTAACAACAAGTAGGAATATTGATACTTTGAAGATGCAAATTCTGAAAAAAAAGTTGCATTTTTACAGTAATAAAGCAAGGGCACAGAAGAATAGACATGGAAGATTAGGGGAAGGTGTTAGCTACAGAAATTGAATTGTTGATTCAACTTGATGGAAAAGTACTGTTCGTTGAATGAAATGCAACCTTTTAATCACCTTTATAGAACTATAGAATTTATGAAAGAATTAATACGCATATCACTTGTAAGAAGTGGTTCCACTCATCTAGCTAAGGACTTCAAGTTCTCATAAGCCAAATTGAATACAATATTGTGACATGATAACAAAACCCTTCTCAGGCTGCAATTCACATCACAGCAATTGGGGCCACTATAGATAACTATAGCATAAACAACTCCCAATAGAGTAACACAAAATTGTGTTTTTTTTCCACAGCTGATTATCTCAAGCCTCATATTTCAGAATATGTAGAACCAACAACAAAGCTAAGGGAGGACACATCTTTATTAATTCCTAAAGTGGTATACATACAGTATCAAAGAATCTGTGTGGCCATTGGAAAGAGTGAGTCCAGCCTACCTTTCTCTAATAAGAACTATTACAGGACATGTTCAAGGAAAATATGTGTTTAGGAACTACAAGGGGGGAAAACTGTATTTAAATATTATAACCTGAATTGTAATAAAAAAAAAAATCAACGGTATAAAATACAGTCTATACTTTAACCCCTTAAGCTTGCGTTTCATTTTTCCAATGACACAATTGTATGAGGCCTCGTTTTATTTGGGACAAGTTGTACTTTTTGGGGAAATAGTATAAATTCACTTATAAATTATTGCAGAATTTTTTTTCAATGTTTTTCAATTTTTTTAGTTTTCTTCATTTTTTTATTTTCATTCACATATCACACAATAATTTGTTAGATTAATTCTACAGGATATTACAGTCGTGTGGATATGAAATATGTGTAGTTTTTTTTTTGGGGGGGGTGGAATGTATGCACAATTTTTTTTTATTATTTATTTCTACACTTGAAGGGATAACTGTTTTACATTTTTTTTTTTTTTACACTTACTAATGTATTAGCAAATCCATATATGCTAATCCATTTTAATCTGTGTCAGTTACCCTGATCACTGGCTTGCTACACAGACAGCCCTGGGGTTACTCTAGGTCCCCAGGACTGACTGTGCAGCCGTTCCCCGGGCTATGTCAGGTAACCGGAGTCCTGACCACCTGACAGAGCAAGGAAAATCCTTTTCATTATGCTGCAGTCACGAATGGCAGCAGTTAAGAGGTTGTGCTAGGAACATAACTGTGAAGTACAGCTCTGATCCTAGTGCAGCTGCGGCGCAAGAAACCACAAAACCCCGATGTCTGCAATGACGTCAAAAGTCGGTGGGTGGACGTTAAGGGGTTAAAGAACTCTTTTAAGGTTTTTACCATGAAGTAAAATTGATGTGAGAAGCTTTCAAATTTAATAATAAACATTTCCGCATTCATCATTCTTAAAAATTCTATAGCCTTTTTTTTTAGCTGCTCCCTTAGTAATCCATAATGCACGGCTAAGCTCTAGGGCATCTGACCAGTGATGAGAGCTCCTCAGTCCTGGCCGCACATGCTCAGACACTAACTTTCCTCTCAGGCAACTGTCAGTCTCTTCCCTGCTTAGTAATCACACACACTCACTGCTGAGCGAGGGTCCAACCCCAGGTGCTCTCATTCTTCTCCTGTCCTCTGTACTTAGTAATTAGTCAAACAGTGCAAAAAGTAATAACCTCAATCAGAAATGTGCATTGAGGAAAAAAATCCACATTTGGTTCCTGCAGGGATTTAAAAATAGGACCCCATATGCTGAAAGGCTGAAGTGCTAATCATTCAGCTACATTGTAGCTACTGACAGCTCTTTGCATAAGCAAACCATATGTCTGTATATATGACTGTGGGGAAAGGCATGGTGATGTCAAGCCTGCTGGATCACATGATATGCAGTTCAAACAAATCATACACGGCCCCCTTTTGAAGACACTGAAAGCTGAAGCAGGACAAACCAGGCATGAAATGCCTTCATGGTACAAACCCTTATAATATAGAAGTAATATGGGGAGAAAGTCATAATTGACATTCTTTTATGCCTAATTCCCCTTTTGCTGCCCCTTTTCATTAAGAGTTCCACCTTGAGATGAAGAACTAAGAGCAACATGTATGAAACAGGCCAGTTCTAAATTTATATAGAGGAGTGCAGAATGCGACACTATATATGAACCTGTCATATGTAGGTTCATAGATCTTTGGTATGCATATGGTAGGCCTTACATAGCATAGCATATCTTTGGTGCATAATTTTGGCACACTCAGAAGTGCTGTGTTTGGCGCAAGTGCGCCAAGTTTTGGCATATGACGATTCACACATCTATAGAACAGGACTACATCAAGTTTTTTGGCTCAAAACACACCAGAAAACTATTGCATCCCTGTTCATACATGACGCCCTAAGTATACTGAGACAGGCTGGTTAAAATAAGAAGAAAATCCACAGCTTTAGATCCTTTAAGGTGTTTATTTGAGCATTAAAAACAAAAGAAACTGTAGTTACTCTCCAAACGGGATAGTATTCTCCAAAACGAGATAATGGTAGGACGATATATTAGTGCGATATTGCCATGGTTCGATGTTTTGGCCTATCAGGCCATTATCACTAAGGACCAAGATCTGGGAAGCGATGCATGTGGAGCTGGAGAGTGAGCATGCATCACCTCCCAGATGTAGCTCCTTAGTGATAAAGGCCTGATAGGCCAAAACATCGAACCATGGCAATATCGCACTAATATATCGTCCTACCATTATCTCGTTTTGGAGAATACTATCCCGTTTGGAGAGTAACTACAGTTTCTTCTGTGAGATCCTGCTCCCTATATCTCTATAGGAGACTAGCTGCTATGATGTTTCCCATACACTGCACACATAGAAGAGGAGATCCTGCCCCCCTATATCTTTATAGGAGACTAGCTGCTATGATGTTTCCCATACACTGCACACATAGAAGAGGAGATCCTGCCCCCCCTATATTTCTATAGGAGACTAGCTGCTATGATGTCTCCCATACACTGCACACATAGAAGAGGAGGTCCTGCTCCGTATATCTGTATAGTAGACTAGCTGCTATGATGTCTCCCATACACTGCACATACAGAAGATGAGATCCTGCCCCACATATCTCTACAAGAGACTAGCTGCTATGATGTGTCCCATACACTACACACACAGAGGAGGAGATCCTATCCCCTATATCTCTATAGGAGACTAGCTGCTATGATGTGTCCCATACACTACACACACACACACAGGAGGAGATCCTGCCCCCTCTATCTCTATAGGAGACAAAATGCTATGATGTCTCTCATACACCTCACCCACAGAAGATGAGATCCTGCCCCACATATCTCTACAAGAGACTAGCTGCTATGATGTGTCCCATACACTACACACACAGAGGAGGAGATCCTGCCCCTATATCTCTATAGTAGACTAGCTGCTATGATGTCTCCCATACACTGCACACACACAGAGGAGGAGATCCTGCCCCCTATATCTTTATAGGAGACTAGCTGCTATGAGATCTTCCTTCCCTTTCTATAGACTTCTATAGGCAGTTGTAATCTGATCTCTCAATCAGCTTGTCCTTCAATAGGGAGTGAGCGGCTTTTTCTACCGTCTGTGACTAATACGTCTAGTGGGGAGGGAGGAAGAAAAGGAGTCAGAAAAGTGGAGAAAAGGTCATTTTCTCTAATAAGATAAATTCCAAACTTTCCTATAGTCACTTATACTATTTTGTTGAAAAGTAAGTGAAGATTTAGGAGCAGGTTCTACCTACTACCAGGGACCATCTGTGGGCTGTTATAGGGGTATTCTTACTTTAGTGTAGGAGATTGGAAGACAAACAATCCTCTTCTTCGGAAGACCTTGAAAGGGGCACATCTCTCATTGTGGCGAGGAGAGCACCAAATGTGGGTCAAAAGCAAATGGAGGATTTGTTACATCCTATAGAGGGTGCTTGAGCTTCTCAGCTCCTTTCCCATAATGCTTTATGATATGCAGATGCTTAGTAGAGGGTAAAAAGGCCATTCAAACTCTACACACCATTTGGTGCTCTCCTCACCTCAAGGAGTGATGTTCCCCTTTCTGAGCCATTCATTGCCTCCCACACGGCCAACCAGTATCGCTCTGCTCTGCATTGATGAGGGACAAACATCCTGAAACAGCTGTATGCAGATGAGAGATACTGGCTTGGCTAAATATCATTTTTGCTTTCTCAAGACCCGGTGGGTCAAAAGCAAATTGAAGATTTGTTACATCCTATAGAGGGCGCTTGAGCTTCTCAGCTCCTTTCCCATAATGCTTTATGATATGCAGATGGTTAGTAGAGGGCAAAAAGGCCATTCAAACTCTACACACCATTTGGTGCTCTCCTCACCTCAAGGAGTGATGTTCCCCTTTCTGAGCCATTCATTGCCTCCCACACCGACAACCAGTATCACTATACTCTGCATTGATGAGGGACAAACATCCTGAAACAGCTGTATGCAGATGAGAGATACTGGCTTGGCTAAATATCCTTTTTGTTTTCTCAAGACCCGGTGGGTCAAAAGCAAATTGAAGATTTGTTACATCCTATAGAGGGTGCTTGAGCTTCTCAGCTCCTTTCCCATAATGCATTATGATATGCAGATGCTTAGTAGAGGGCAAAAAGGCCATTCAAACTCTACACACCATTTGGTGCTCTCCTCACCTCAAGGAGTGATGTTCCCCTTTCTGAGCCATTCATTGCCTCCCACACAGCCAACCAGTATCGCTATACTCTGCATTGATGAGGGACAAACATCCTGAAACAGCTGTATGCAGATGAGAGATACTGGCTTGGCTAAATATCCTTTTTGCTTTCTCAAGACCCGGTGGGTCAAAAGCAAATTGAAGATTTGTTACATCCTATAGAGGGCGCTTGAGCTTCTCAGCTCCTTTCCCATAATGCCTTGTGATTGGAAAACCTTGGGAATACAATGCCATAGGCTGGTGAGCCACAGCTGCTCTACTTAATTTTGAAAATGTCTGACAATGGTTACAGCCTGTGGTGTCCAGCCACGTTTGGAAGAGCAGCTCTGAAGCACAAACCGCACTTCTTAAAAGTGAAGAGCAACATTTGTGAACATGTGAAAGCATAAAGATTAGGATGAAGAGGCGCTTTAAGCATCAGCCTGAATAATTTGCCGGATTTGTGACTAGGTGCAGAGAAATAAACAGAAAATGAGTATTAATATCCAGTTATTAACGTTATCTCGCCTGCTTATGGCAGTGTCACGGTTGTAAATTGGTGCTGGGGACGCTGCCGTTTTTCATAGTGCACTGGATAATCTTTGAATACTGATAGGGGATTTCAGTGAAAAGTTATTTTTAACTCCGTACTTGACAAACTAGCAGCTTAATGGCTCACGGTATCCCAGTCATTATTCCCCACAAAAACAATTGCTGCAATGGCCCCGAAGAGATTTGTTTTCTTATTTAATATTAATACAATTCTATAATATACCACAAAGTCACCCGGTCCTGGCGTACGTTTTAAATCATCCCCGGGGAAGAGACTACATTGTGCTCAAGGTTATGAATATTGTTATTAGTCCATCAAGTCTGACCATGACCAGTCTGGGAAAACTGTCCATGATCATAGTAAAACATGATGTGACTACAGGGGGTGCGGAAGATGCAGTCACTTCTGGGCCATGATGTCTTCGGAGCCCAAAAGACCCAACTGATACACAAAGACGAGAATACTATAAGAATTGTAGACTTAAAGGGGTTGTCTCACTACATTGATTCATCTCACCTCAGTCCTGTTTTCTTGGTTTCATTTTGAATTCAGGGGCGTGTTTACTGGCTTCTACTAGGCTGCAGTAGAGGCCAGGTCTGTAGCTATAGCGACCAGTGCTGGCAGCCTATCAGGAGAGATTGAACAGGTCTGTAGCTATAGCAACCATTGCTGGCAGCATATCAGGAGAGATTGAACAGGTCTGTAGCTATAGCAACCAGTGCTGGCAGCCTATCAGGAGAGATTGAACAGGTCTGTAGCTATAGCAACCAGTGCTGGCAGCCTTTCAGGAGAGATCAAACAGGTCTGTAGCTATAGCAACCAGTGCTGGCAGCCTATCAGGAGAGATCAAACAGGTCTGTAGCTATAGCAACCAGTGCTGGCAGCTTATCGGGATAGATCAAACAGGTCTGTAGCTATAGCGACCTGAGGAGCTGATACAGCCCATACAAGAGGGGATATCTAGGAATAGGTAGGACACTGTTAATGGACACATATTGCAAAGTGACTTGTTTTTGCAAGATCTTTAACTTAAAAAGCAATCCTTGTAGTGAGACAACCCCTTTAACCCAAGAAGCTTTGAATGACACCTCTGGGGTCAGATCATTACCAACTAAATGTTAATCTAGTGCTAATATAGCAAAGCTAAACTTGACAGGAAATTTTATGATACAGAAGGTTTTCTCATTTTTCCAATACTTTTCAATGACTTTTATTGTGAAACCCATAAAACCCATAACACCATGATATTACGGTTAACTTAAACTTTACTACATCCATAGTTACAGGAATTGTAATAGAAAAAGCATAGTTCTGTTATGAATAGGGATTGTAACATGAAGATGACCTCTTTCATAATGGACACCATAAAGAGATCCCCACTTGAGATTTCTTCTCTCTTAGTCAGAGCATTTAGACACTAACAAAGAAGCAATGAATGGCTGACCTGGACAGGAGTATTCTCCCATACTTGTCCGCAAATTTAATTAAGGACTCTAACTTTTCACAATGCAAGTTCAATATATCATCACAACATGCTAAGAAAACCTTCACCAGGCTGCATTTCACATCATGACCACTGGGTGGCCACACAAAGCATAAACAACTCCTGACAGAGTATAGCAAAATTATGTTTTGTTTAAAAAAAAAAAAAAAAAACTAGTCCTCTCACGCCACTCATCTTGGGATATGTTAAGTCAAGTGGAAAGGTATTGAAGGACATATATGTACATAACACGGTAGGAAATAGTCACAATACTAACAACACATACAGTACAGCATAAACAACACATAACACAGTACCACAAAGTTATGTTTTTGTTCAAAGCTGATCCTTATGTTTGACTCATCTCATGATATGTCGAGACAACAGGGAGGTATGGAAGAACCCATCTGTACAAATATATAATAGGTCATATTTATAGTACCAACAACAGTACAGTACCAACAAGTATGAACCACTCCTGACAGAGTATCACAAATGTATGTGTTTTATTCCAAAGCTGGTCTTTATGCATTACTCATTCTAGGATATGTCATGCCAAAAAGAAGAAGTAAGGACGAACACATCTGTAATTTTACATTTCCCCCTGCAGTGTCTGATGTATGAGAAATGTATGGCCATCTTTGGCTCATCTGTTTGTTAGGCCAGCTTCAACCTACTAAGGGCCTGTCTTGAAGAGACAGCCCCTACAAGGATTGGATTTGTACTCAGGGGAGCCATCAGGTCAGTATTGGCAGTAGACTAGTCAGGGGCACTGATAAAAGTTTAAAACAAAGGGGTCTTCTGTTATAGTGCAAGATAGGAATTAGTAGTAGGCAGGGGTCCAAAACCTTTGACTGTATGGAGCCCTGATATTATTTATGGCAACCTACTTGTAATTATTTCACTATGATGCATTGAAGGGTTACATTTAGAATCCCTGAAGAAGCTTTAAAGCAAAACACGTGTTGGGGAACCTTCTGGTGTAGATCAAAAGTGGTGTTGAGTCAAAAATGTAATTTTAAAAATATAAAATAGTCTTTGAACGGGGCTGTGCCCGAAGTCTGGCGTCTTTTCAGCCCTGCATCTAGCGCAGCCCCGTTCGCACAGTGTAAAGTCGCCCGCACGCCAATATCAGGTGCATTAGAGAGCGCCTGCGGCACTTTGTAGTGCATCTGATTTCGGGGGCCGTGCGGGAGGTGGGGCGCAGTAGACCGGGTTCATAGATTCAGGTGCATTCTACACTAATATAATGTGCACAAAATTTGGCGTTTTAACGCCACAAATCATACATGTCGCCCTTAGAGTGACATGTATGATTTATGGCATTTAGACGCCAATTTTTAAGTGCATAAAAATAGTGTAGAATGCACCTGAATGTATGAACCCGGTCTACTGCATTCTAGCGCAAAGATGACACTTCTTGCTCAGGTAAACCACTTTAAAAATGCTCTACCTGTTGCAGCAGTAATGTGCCTGGATCTGCCGTACTAAAGCTATAAATCTATAGCTTCGTACGCTTCTAGTAATAATGCGGCTGATATTGGAGTGCGGGAGTTTAAAATCGGGAGTTTAAAATCGATAGTGAACGGGGCTGTGCTAGATGTCGGGCTAAAAAGATGCCAGGCTTCTGGCACAGCGCCGTTCATTCATGTCGCCCTTAAAGACTATTTTATATTTTTTAAATTACATTTTTGACTCTAATTAATAGGGGTAGATGTTTGAGATAATTGCCTATTGTCTTGTAAGGAAAAAACCAATGTGGTTTGGGAAAACTAGGTTAGTTAGTTCCGTTCTTGCTAGAAGCATGTTGTATACCCTAAATTGTACAAGCTTCATTATAAAGATACTGGGAGATTATTATTATTATTATTATTATTATTATTATTATTATTATTATTTATTCATCTTCATGCACCATAAGTTCTAAGGCTCTGTAGTTAAGTCAGTACCATGGTGATGACAAATGACTAACAGTTGGTACAGATTTAGAGAGGATCCTGCCTGCGAGGGCTTACAATCTACAACGAAGGTGGGAAGAGACAGATGGTAAGGGGCAGACATGGTTGTGGGGGGGTGTAGGGACAGCAGGGTTAGTGTAGGTTATAGGCTCCTGAAGAGATGGGTTTTCAGGTTGCTTTTGGCGCTAGTGAAAGTGTAGGAGAGTCTGATGTGTTGGGGCAGTGAGTTCCAGAGTGTGGGAGAAGCATGAGAGAAGTCTTGGAGACGGTTGTATTAGGAGCTGATGAGAGGAGAGCAAAGAAGAAGGTCCTGTGAGGAGCGGAGGTTGCGGGAGGGGAGATATCTAGAGATTAAGGCAGAGATGTAGGGAGGGGAGAGGTTGTATAGAGACTTGTGGGTCATGTTTAGTAACTTGAACTGAATTCAAGCCAGTGAAGAGATTGGCAGAGGGTATAGGCAGAAGAGTAGCGAGGAGAGAGGTGGATCAGATGGGCAAGTATGTTCAGGATGAATTAAAGGGGAGCAAGAGTGCTAGATGGGAGACCACAGAGAAGAATAGAGCAGTAGTCCAGGTGGGAGATGACAAGGGCATGGACTAGCATGGACTAGTAGTTTTAAAGTTTAGGAATGAGCGGGTTCGAGAGATATTTTTCAGGTGGAGGCGGTAGAGGTTGGGCTACGAAGTGTTGTTTGAAAGACTGGAGTCAAAGAGGTGTCAAAGAGGCCCTAAATATTAATGCCGGTTAGATTGGAGCAATCTGAATCAATAGAATCTGCTCCATTCCTTACTGCATGTGTAATCAATTGCATTACATCTGATGCTGGGAGTGATCTCCACTTTGGCGTGGTACTCCATGTTCCTGAATGTATGTTAGGAGGAATAGCAGCAATTCCACATTGGATATTTTCCTTCACAGATGCCTGGAACCAGTGATAGTATCAGGCACAGTAGGAATCAGAGATAACTCTGATCACGGCATTTGAACACCTTCGATGCCACGATTCCAACGAGATTGTCTAACGAAGGCCTTCATTACCCACTACTTAGTACTCCTATGGCAGAGTGTCATAGGAAAGACATTTTTGTACACTGTTTTGCAATTTATGATTATTGCAGAACAGTCTACAAGCAATTATGCCCCTAGTGGTTAAGGGACTAAAATTACAAGTTAAAAAAAAAAAAAATAAAAAAAAAAAGTAAGAATAAAATACCCCCTTTTGCCATTTTGCTAAATATATATTCATCAAACTGGCTCAACAGAATGTGGTGCAAAAGTATCTGACTAATACATACTAATTTCAAAGTTTTGAGGCCGAGACAAAATTTGGTACAGACACTTTTTTGGTGCATAAATGTGTTTCACAACAACACTTTCACATACAAACTGACAAGTGCTTCACTAACTTACTTAGAATTACAACGGTCGAGGTGGCGGCAGTTTTCATACATGTTTCCCTTAAAACTATTCTGACCCTTGCCCGACACTCAGCATAAGACTCTCTGTCACCTCAATGCAATCAGCTCCTTGCATTCTTATAAGGAATATACACAATTCTACTTTCCATCAAGACCGTTGTTGACACAAAATACATTTCCAACGATGCATCGCTGTGAAGTGGAAAAAAAAAACATGGATATTTTCAGTTTATCATGATGAAGTAATTGGCAGGAGATTGAATAATGGATGATACTGTTTAATTTAGAGATTGGCCTCTAGTAAGATTAATTAGCCTTGTACAGATTGTGGAGTATAAACATCGAGCTCCCAAATTGGCCAGCTTGTCATTAGAAAGTGCAATCCACATGGCCTACCACTGTGCTCTGATACCTCAGGCCCACAATGTTTGTGTCTGCTAATTAGAGTTGAGGTTGTTCCTATAGACCATAATCACAGAGATATGGAAGCGAGTCGTTTGATAGTCCGAGATAGTGAGGATCCATCTGCCGTCTCTTTTTTTACCCTTCTTTATAGACGCTCTGAAAAAATGAGGAGCATTTGTTTCTAGTAATCAGAACGTATGTAAATAAAGCTGACTTTTATGACCAATGGACATGTAGTGGGGTCTATAAAGGTCTTAAGACACTTTTCATAAGGTGCCCATATGTTTGAGAGCAAAGTTAGTCAAATCCACTGGTTTTCAGAACAACTAGACACCTTTCTTTTACATAGGGTGGCATACCGGCTCTTCCCCAAAGCTGTTGGAGGAAAGAAGGTTGAGGCACAATACCTGATTTTTATGTTCTCATTGGTGATATGCCGTCACCAGAGCTGTCTTTCACTGACTTGTCCCTCTCTCTAAAATGAAAAGACATGCCCCTCAAACCAAATGTGCAAGTGGTGTACAAAAGAAATAGCAGTCTACTGGACAGGGTGTTCAACCGACAGCCTGGCCATCTTAAGAACGTCTTGAATTTTTTAGTATAAGATTCACATGAAGCACAGTCATCTGAGCCAGCCATGTTGTCAGAGCCATCTTATGGGTATGAAGGGTGCCACTGGGATCTTTGATGTCAATGTTGAATTTTATAGCCCAGTACTTTTATTCTCAGGAGAGATAAGCAAATACCAGAGGTATCTTGCATTGACTTAGTGTCCTCTCTCCAATGAAAAGACATGCTCCTTGAACGGAATGGGTATGTGGATGACGGGAGGAACTGCAGCCTGTTCATTTAAGAAGGTCTTGAAAGATTTATTTTTAGATACATTTAAAAGTAAAGTAAAGAGATCCACCTAATTTTGTGCCAGTGGGGTCTCTGATGTCTGGAGAAAGTCGGCCATGTTAAAATGCAACATTTAGTCCTGGGAGATTAGCTATCACGAGAGGTGTCTGCCAGTGGCTTATTCCCCTCTCTAAAATGAGAAGATAAGCTCTTTGAAATCAAAAATGCATGTAATACACAGGAGGAGTAGCAGTCAATCAAACAAGTGTTTAGCTAACAGCCTGAATATCTTAAGAAGGTCTTGAATCTTTAAGTATAAGATACACATGAAGCAAAGTCATCGGAGCCAGCCAATGTTGTCAGGACCACCTTATGGATAAAGGGGATGCCAATAGGGTCTTTGATGTCAATGTTGAATTTCAGAGCTCAGTCTTTGTGTTTCCAATAGAGATAAGCTGCCACCAGAGGTGTTGGGCATAGGCTTATTATCTTCTCTCCAATAAGAAAAAAATATGGACGACAGGAAAAATTTAAGTCAAGTAAATAAGCAGTCAGACATCAGCCCACTTAGAGTGAGTGGCCAGCTGAAAAAGATCTGGAAACATTTATTAGAAGATGCCCATACATAAAAGCAAAGTCATCAGAGCCTTCCAGTTTTGTCAGACCAACTTATGTGCATGGGGAATATCGATGGGGTCTCCGATGACAGGGAAAAGAAGGAACAGCCACCATGTTGAATTTAAAAATATTCATGTGATACACAGGAGGAATAGAAGTGGACCAAGCTAGTGTTCAGCTGACAGCCTTTCCATCTTTAGAAGGTCTTGAATTTTTTAGTAGAATATACAGTACATGCAGCAAAGGCATCTGACCCAACCAGTGTTTTCAGGACCATTTTATGGGTATGGAGCATGTCAATGAGGTCTTTGATTTCAATTCTGAATTTCAGCACCAAACCCTTTTGTTCTTGAAAGAGATAAGCTTTCACCAAAGGTATCTGGAATCAGCTTAGTATCCTCTCTCCAGTGAGAAGACATATTCCTCAAACCGAGCATATATGTGGAAGGCGGGTGAAATAGCAGCTTAGTTATCTTAAGACGGTCTGGAAACATGTAATATGAGACATACATGAAAGTCTTCTTTCTGTCAGGACATTCTTATGTGTATGGGGGGTGCCACTGGGATCTCTGATATTTGGAACAAGAAGGATCGGCCATGTTGAATTTCAAAGTTTTTATTTTCTCCTGGCTGGTGTGTGTCAGTAGCTTATTCCGCTCTCCAAAATGAGAAGACATGCTCCTCGAACCGAGCATGCATGTGATACACGGGAAGAATAGCATTTGGTCGTATGTGTGTTCTGCCGTCAACCCGACTATCTTAAGAAGGTCATGAATTTTTTTGTATAAAATACACCTGAAAGCAAAGTCTTTTCAGCCAGTCATTGTTGTCCAGACCATCTTATGAAGAGGGGCAAGGAGTTTCCAGTGGAGTCTCTGATGTCAATGTTGAATTTCAGAGCCCAATTCTTTTGTTTCCAATAAAACTAAGCTGCCACTGACATCCGCTTATTTTCTTCTCTCCAATTGGAAAACAACCTTCTGGAACCAAACATGCATCAGTGTGGTGGACGAGAGGAATATCAGTCAGGTGAATGGGCATTCAGACATCCGTCTATTCAAAGTAAGTGGCCACCTCAAGAAAGTCTTGAAACAATTATTATAAGATGCCCATACACATAAGAGCAAATCAACCTGAGCCCACCAATTGTGTCAAGACCATCTTATATCTATGAGGGGTGCCATTGGAGTCTTTAATGTCAGAGGAAAGAATAATCAGCTATAGTGAATTTCAGTGCCCATTACTTTCCGCTCATGAGAGATAAGCTGCCTCCAGAGGTATCTGGCAGCGCCTTACTCCCTGTATGGTGTATGGGAGGGATGAGAGAAATAGGTCAACAAGCATGTGCGGCCACCTGTAGGCTATGACTCATGGGAGGAAAATGGGAAAAGGGTAAGAACAGAGAAGCACTATGCTTTATATTAATAATATATCCAATACGAGAAGAAGGTGATGGCAGTGCGCTCACCTGGGGACTTTTTGCTGTAGGTACAGAGTTCATTTTGGTGATATCTTGGTATGAGCATTTTTTTATAACAAGGCTGATGCAATCACTCAGATACTTTTGGGTTATTTCTTATGTACAGTAGATCTTTTAAAGTTGGAGAGTCTAACTCGGATTTCAACTCAGCTTAACATCTCCCAGCCTTCTGCTCATTGTAACAATCATTGGAACAGGTCAGAAGGTTTCCAGCACTATTCGTCCAGCAGCCCATGTGTCAGACTCAAGGTAAATAAATGTCATTATATGCGGCTCTCAAGAGCGTAGACATAGTAAGTAGAGATGGACAAGGTACAGATACAGAAGGTGCGACTCTTCATTTTCAACAGAGAACGTAGCCAGTGGTTGGCAGAGGTGGTGATACCAGCACAGGGAGTGGACACTATCTTGGGTTCGAAAGCTCCAATGCTCACTTCCACACTGTTCTCTTCAGCAAATCACAGATGGTGGCACAGCTTTGAAAGCCCTACCCAGGCATACTAGCCTCCCTCTGAACCTTTTAAGACCCTCTAATAACTGTGCTAAAGGGTTTTTCTCATCATGCAGTTTCTCAGAGTCACAGCCAGTTTCAGACTTGCTCCTTCTGGTCAGGCTGTGGGATGGTCTACGGCAGTGTTGCGCCTATTAGCACTGCTTTTCCTAGCTGAGTTGACATTGCTGACATTGAAATGTCTGCAGCAGATATACTGTAAAATCTGTAGTACACAAGACTACAGAGCTCTAAGGAGTGAAATGTATCCTTATCTTAAACAAACAAAGCTTTTTTCCTGGAGATTATACACAGCAGAAAGCTTCTCACCATGGACTGTCAGCAATTTTCAGCTAATCAGATAAGAGAGAGGAGAGAAATGGTTTGTAACCAAAAGAAACTTTCTTACCTCCTAAACAAGTAAAATAAAAACAGCAATGTATTTGATAATAGTCTTTATTTCCCTTTCCCTTAATGTTTGTATAGACCCATGAAAATGAGTTTGACACCACTTTAGGAAAAAAGTTTAAACTTCATCACAGACTGGGATTCTTTACTGTAAGAGCAGTTAAACTGTGGAACTCACTGCCACAAGAAGTTGTGATGGTGGATCCTTTACAGTAAGAGTGGTGACACTATGGAACTCAGGGCCACAAGAGGTTGTGATGGTGGATTCTTTACTGTAAGATCAGTGACACTTGGGTACACTGGGCCACAAGAGGTTGTGGTGGTGGATTATTTACTATAAGAGTGGTGACACTATGGAGCTCGGGGCTACAAGAGGTTGTGATGGTGGATTATTTACTGTAAGAGCAGTGATACTATGGAGCTTGGGGCCACAAGAGATTGTGATGGTTGATCCTTTACTGTGAGAGCATTGATACTATGGAGCTTGGGGCCATAACAGATTGTGATGGTTGATCCCTTACTATAAGAGCACTGACACTATGGAGCTCAGGGCCACAAGGGGTCGTGATGGTTGATCCTTTACTGTAAGAGATGTCACACTATGGAGCTCAGGGCCACAAGAGATTGTGATGGTGGATCCTTTACTGTAAGAGTGGTAACACTATGGAGCTCAGGGCAACAAGAGATTGTGATGGTTGATTCTTTACTGTAAGAGCAATGACACTATGGAACTCAGGGCCACAAGAGGTTGTGATGATGGATTCTTTACTGTAAGAGCCGTGACATAATGGAGCCCAGGGCCACAAGAGGTTGTGATGGTGGAGTCATTGACCAAGTTCAAGAAGAGCTTAGATGCCTTTCTTAAAAAATATAATATCACAGGTTATGGACTGGATTCTGGAGATTGGATGCTGATATAAGAATTATTCTGATGCCAGATCTGGGTTATAGGATGGACTCAATGGACCAAGGTCTTTTTCTTTCCTTATCTACTATGTTATTGTACAGGATTTCTCCACTACAAGCAAAAGAAAGTTAGGAACCAAATTGGGTTTTCACCGCCTTTCTCTCCTACGTGGGAAGAAAATGGAAATCAAACAAGCAGTGGACTCCCCGGTCCTGGATATGTGATGCTTTCTGCCATGAGGACCCTCAGTCTGTGTCCTTGGATACATGAAATGCAGATCCCAATACTAAGCTTCAGACTCATTGGTTATAATTAATTTCTCACACAAATGAGTTAATCTCTCAGTCATTTGTAACCACCTGTGAGGAAAGGGAAATGTTTCACTCCTGGACACTTTCCAGAATTTCAGAGCGTTGCAGAATGACTGTATTTAGCTGAACGAGACCAAATATCACTGCACTTATTACTTTAACACCAATATTATTTCATGAATAGTTAGGAGGACTCATTATATGAACTCGATAAAGCGCTCACTTCTCATGCAAAACGTCCAAAAAATGTATTTCTGGAATCAGCAGCTCAGGCAGAACAGATTGGAGGCACCAGATGCTGATATATCGCCAAATCAGAAACTTTAAATTAAAAAAGTAAACTTTCCAGATAAATGTCGCCTGAGTCCAGCTGAAAGCACGAAAGGGAGGAAAGTCAGGACGTTAATTACGTCTCCATTTATTCTTGAAGGGATGTGTCATCGGAAAGTGACCTGTTGCTTAAATCAAGTCTTTAAGTTAAACCTAGTTTTGTACATTTGTGATTTTTTTTTAAACTTTTCTCTTGCCTTATTCTGCAGAAATATCTTCTAAGTAGCACTGGCAGGATCTAATGTATAGATAACACAGGATTCATCATTCAAAGTAGGTTATAGACAGAAATAAACTGCTCCCACTTATTACAGAATCACCTCTGCAAAGGTCACAGATAGTGATGAGCGATTACGTCGACTATCGTCATCGGGTCGATAGTCGATATCGGCAATTATCAAGACGATTTCCGATAGTCGATAATAGAATATCGCCGATGACCATTAAAGTCTATGGGAGAGCAACAACACCCTTAAATTATTACACCCCCAAACAAGGCTGGAGAAGCTGAAATTAACATCCACAAACAGTCAAATGGATACGTGCTACATCTTAGGCAACACACTTAGGTTATAAAAGTCACAGAAAAAAAAGTCACAGACCATTTACTATCCCTGTCTTGTACCACAGCAGGACCCTTAAAGAGAACCTGTCACATAGATTATGCACCCCCTGCTGAGGACAGCACAAGCTAATGTCAGGACCTGCTGTTTCCAGCACTGTGTCCATTACTCTGTAAGATGCTGGAGTTTACGTGTATTTAATGCTCAAATCTGCAGTTTTCTGCCAGTAGAGTCATTCAAAGAGTCATTCAAAGAGTCAGTTTTCTTCAAACCCCCGCCCACCTGAGGCTAGCCCCGCCCATCTCAGCTGACAAACCTATTACTTTGATTAGGTAGAAACATGTGAATAACTGTCAGTGGGCGGGACTAGCCTTTGGTGGGTGGGGCTAGCACCTACTCATGGATAAGATTTGAGGGTTAAATGCTCTAAAACTGCTGCATCTTACAGAATAAGACACACCCACTGGGAACAGCAGGTCTGACACTAGCTTGTGCTGTCCTCAGTAAGGGGGGCATAATCTATGTGACAGGTTCCCTTTAAACCTGCATGACCCACAAATTAAAAAGTGCCAGAATGCAGTATTATTTGAACCATCATTTTACTTGAACTGTACATTGACTAGACCTGTCCTGTACCGCAGTATGACCTTTAAACCTGTCTGACCCACAGATAAAAAAGTGCCAGAAAAAGGAGTCTTTCAACCACCATTTTAGTTTCAACTGGACATAGCTATCCTGTCCCGGGCCACAGCATGAGCCCCAAACCTGGGATGACCCCACATTTTAAAAATGCCCCGGAAAAAAAGGAGTCTTTCAACCACCATTTTAGTTGAACTGGACATTGATTATACCTGTCCTGGACCGCAGCATGACCCTCAAACCCGCTTGACCCACAGATTAAAAAGTGCCGGAAAAAGGAGTCTTTCAACCACCATTTTAGATTAACTGTATATTGACTATACCTGTCCTGGACCGCAGTATGACCATTAAACCTGTCTGACCCACAGATTAGAAAGTGCTGGAAAAAAAGGAGTCTTTGAACCACCATTTTAGTTGAACTGGACATTGACTATACCTGTCCTGTAACCGCAGCATGACCATTGAACCTGCATGACCCACAGATTAAAAATTGCCGGAAGAAAGAAGTCTTTGAAGCAGTATTTTAGTGAAATGGACATTGACTATCCATATCCTGTAACGCAGCATGACCCAAAAACCCGCAACTGTACATTGACTATCCCAGTCCTGGAACGCAGCATGACCCTTAAACCTGTCTGACCCACAGATTAAAAAGTGCCAGAAAAAGGAGTCTTTGAACCACCATTTTCGTTTCACTGAACATAGACTATCCCTGTCCTGGGCCACAGCATGACTCTCAAACCTGCATGACCCCCAGATTAAAAAAGTGCAACAAAAAGGAGTCTTTGAACCACCATTTTAGATGAACTGGATATTGACTATACCTGCCTTGGCTCACATACCCTTAAACCCTTTAAAATCCCGGAAAAAGGATCTTTTTTAACCCCCCATTTTTTTTTGAACGGGCATTAACTATACCTGTCCAGAACCCCCCGAAGCCCCAAGCGAAGGGGGACCATGACTTGGTAAGGGGGAACCTAGAGCTCCCAATAGTCTGGGGTTTTTTTGGTGTAGGAAATTTAAAACTGATGGTTTTAGTTATGCATATTATTTATTGTAAATAGCTTTGAGCGATGGATAGGTTTTTTAGAGGGGAGCTTGAAACCCTGCATTGTGTTTAACTCTCCGTGTGTTTATAGTTTTTTACAGGAGGGTTGTGATATAAGGGAGAGTGGCTGATGGGGAAAAGTTTACTGTGAGGTGGGTGGGGGTTTTGCTATAGATAAAACTTCTGTCTTCACTTCCCGCTTCCCCTTTTTTTTGATCAAGAAGCAAGGAAAAAATGTCCCTCCCACCCGCCCCATTTTAATGAATGCCTGAACTTTGTTTAGCTAGGGTCTGTACAAGAATGAATGTATTATTTTATTGTTTTTTTTATTGACTTTTTTGATACCTTTTAAAAAAAAAAAAAACAAAACAAAAAAAACAGTTATTGTACTGATGAGAAATAGTGTTGGCATTATCCTTTTAGCCCAAAGGGGAAGGGGGATCCTTCAGCCGGGTTTCCCCGAGGTTTCCCAAGGGGGGGTTTTCCCCTCCCGAGTGTTTTGGATACTCCTAGGAGTCGGAATTTCTACTTGGTCAAAAAAAAAAAAAAAAAAAAAAAAGAAAGAAAGAAAAAAAAGAAAGAAAAGAAAAATGGAAAAAAGAATTTGGTATTATAACCCCGTCAAGCTTTTTTTGTTTTCGGTTTAGGGTTAGGTGGAAGTCAGATCAAGTTATGGGGGGACTAATTTTAACTAATAGAGGATGTTAAAACCTCATGGTGGAAGAGGCGA
>JAODAL010013368.1:0-91594 GCA_025379985.1 Phyllomedusa bahiana | reverse complement strand
ATACCTTTTTAAATTTATATTTTCTAAAATTTTGGCGAAAGCGGGTGGTAACAAGCAATAGGGGTGTGGGACAGGGTGAGGTACGAGAGTAGGTGCTCCTTCCAGTGCTGGCGATAACAGCAAGCGCGGATTGTCGGTTGCAGGCCCGTCAGGCCTGTCATCGCTGGGTCACGGCCCTGTGAATCTCAGTAACGAACAGCGGCGCCAATCTGTTCTTCAATGGTTAATGCAACCTGCATGCTGCGGTCCAGGACAGGAATAGTCAATGTCCAGTTCCACTAAAATGGTGGTTCAGCGACTCCTTTTTCCGTCACTTTTTAATCTGTGGGTCAGACAGGTTTAAGGGTCATGCTGCAGTCCAGGACAAGGATAGTCTATGTCCAGTTCAACTAAAATGGTGGGTTAAAAGGGACTCCTTTTTTTCCGGCATTTTTTTAATCTGTGGATCATGCAGGTTTGAGGGTCATGTGCGTACAGGACAGGTATAGTCAATGCCAATTCAACTAAAATAGTGGTTCAAAGAATCCTTTTTCCCAGCACTTTTTAATCTGTGGGTCAGACAGGTTTAAGGGTCATGCTGCGTTCCAGAATAGGGTTAGTAAATGTCCAGTTCAAGTAAAATGATGGTTCAAATAATACTGCCTTCTGGCACTTTTCAATTTGTGGGTCATGCAGGTTTAAGGGTCATGCTGTGGTACACGACAGGGATAGTGAATAGTCTGTCAGTTTTTTTCTGTGACTTTTGTTGCCTAAGATGTAGCACGTATCCAGTTTACTGTTGTGGATGTTAATTCCAGCTTCTCCAGCCCTGTTTGGGTGTAAGAATGAAGGTGTTATTCCTCTCCCATAGACTTTAATGGTCATCGGTGATAATCTGTTATCGAGTATCGGAAATCATCATGATAATTGTCAATATCGACTATCGAATCGATAACGATAGTTGACACAATCGCTAATCACTTATTATTACAGCACCCACGATAGAATTTTAACATCAATTTCAATCCTGATTCATTAGAAAAACTCCCTGGAGTATGTTCAGTTTCATATTATTTTCTTATGCCCAATTAGAAGGAGAAGAGATTACTACTACGGGCACTTCCTGACCCATAGGAATTATCAGAATGCAACACTATTGACTAATGTTGAGCGATTATTGTCGACAAAGTTGAAATCGGCACTTTTTTTGTTATGGGTTTTTTTCGATCCGTGTAATTTGGTTAAAATCTGCCAAAAATCTATTAATATTGCCCCATTTTCGTGCTTCCTGTCATTTGGCGGCCACAAATCGCTTACAGAATAGAGAGGGTGACGGGTGTGCGACTCATGATGGGTTGTTTGGTTGTGTTGGCGGGAAAAATCACTGACCTCGTTTTAATAGAAAGCCTTTCCTGTTCAGCCTGTGTGTGTCGTGTATATAAAGCAGGATTGTCTCGGTTTTCTCAAAACAGCTCAGCGAACTGTTCTATTTGTTACAAGACAACTATGTTTTAGCTGTGAAATTAAAAACTTATGTAGTTAAGATTTGCAGTTTTTGTAATTTTTTTAAAAGGAGCATCTGCACTGTACGGGGCCGGGGGAGTGGTGGGGGGGGGGTGGGACGAAACAGCAGAAGGTGGAGGCAGGCTTTTGAAAGGAGAGTGGTTTTTTACCCCAAACTGTGTTTTGACCATGCTTTGAAGGGGTTTTGATTAAGTTTTTGGCCCCGGTTTGTTATAGGGGCCCTGACTTAAAATTTGGGAAATAAAAAAATTTTTAGTACGCAGGGTATTTATAGGTGCAAAAACCACTTTTTTTTTCCTTTCACAATTAATTTGTGTTTTTCACTTTGGCCCGTCCGCTTTGTTCATAGAGCCCCCTTTCATTAAATTTTAATTAAACAATTTTTTTAGCCCGCGGTGTATTTTTTGGTGCAAAAAACCCGTTTTTTTTTCTAAACAAATTTAATTTAGTGTTTTTTACTTTGGCCCGTCCGCTTTGTTTTTGGCCCCTGCCTTAAATTTGAATCCGCAATTTTGTATCACCACAGGTGATTGAAGGTCAAAAACCGTTTTATTTCCGTACACAATTTTTTAGTGTTTTTTACTTTGGCGCGTCCAGCTTTGTTATAGAGCCCTTGCCTTAAATTTTTTTACGAAAAAATTTTTGTCACCGCGGTTTTTGATAGTGCAAAAAGCCTTTTATTATCCTACACAATTTAAATTTGTTTTTTTACTTTGGCCAGTCCGCTTTGTTATAGAGCCCCCTTGCACTTAAAATTTGGGAAAACAGCAATTTTGAAGTCAACCGGGTATTGATAGGTGCAAAAACCCGTTTGTTATCCAATAGTTTTTAAAAAAGTGTTTGCCCCCGGTCGGGCCCCTTTTTTTTAAAAAGCCCGTTTACGCAATTTGATAGAAAATTTTCTAGCAAAATGTTTCCCTTTTTTCATTGCTGCAAAAAACACAATTTCCATCCATGTAAAAAAGTTTTATTGGGCCGTTGAACTCTTTTGCGCGATAGGCATTGTATATATTTTGTTGAAAACTTCAAATTTCCCGTTATGGGGGATTTTTAAATCCTGGGATGAAGGAAAAACCTGTTTATTTTGTCTTAGGTTCTTCCACCCCACCCCTTTCACAAAATATTGCAAAAAATTTCAGTTTTATCCCAGTTGGCTGTAGGAAATTAGAGGGGTTTAAGAAAGCTGTGATTTGCCTTTTTTTTAGGCTTTCCAAAACCTTTCATACCTTCTCAAAATTTTTGAAAGTCGGGTGACCAAGTCACCTGTGTTATGAGATGAGGGACTTGCGGATCCGTGGTCTTTTCGGGCCAGAATTTGTTTGGGCTAGCCCCCTTTTCATCAGTGGGGGGGGGAAAGGACGATGGGTAGTGTTTTTTAAGGGGTTTCCCCCCGAAAAAAGGGAGGGGGGGGGGCGGCCCGGGCAAAAAGTCCTTTTGAAAAGTTTCCCGGGCCCACCCACGGTTAGCGGAAAACCCCCCTACCGTTTATCGTTTTTAAAAAAAGGTCCGGGGAACCTCTCAAGCCGGGCCCCCTTCTTTGAGAAGCCTCGGGATTCCCCCCAGAAAATTTTCATTGCCCCCTTTCCCTTTAAACCCCTCAGTAGAGGAAAAGAATTTAGGTTTTTTAACCCCACCAACATGTCTAATCACATGCAGCGAATGCATGGTTAAAATTGGAGGCAAATTGGCCAAAAAAGGCCACCCCGATCCCGGGTTTCCAACCACTGTAAACCCCCTTTTTTCCCCGGCCTCCTCCCCCTCCTCCCCCTCCCCCCCAAGCTTTTCCTCAGCTGCCATGTCTCCCCCAGAGCTGATGGGGAACCCGCCCCCGCTTCAGTTTCCCCCGGGCCCCCGCGAAACACCGCAACCAAAAGACCCATCAAAACCCCTTCCCTTCCCCCATTTTGGGACGACCTGCACGCCGTCCAGGGGCGTCTCCCCGGCCACCTTCTGTTTCCCAGGTTTGGGGGAAAAGAACCCATTTTAAACCCAAACCATCCCAAAGCCCAAAACCCTGTTTGGGCTTTTGCCGGTTTTTGGGCCTTTGGAAAAGTTCCCTTTTTCCGTCGGGGGGACCCCGAGGGTTTTCCGCCACGCCCAGGGCCCCTTTCCCTCCCCCAATTTCCGATCCCGAGCAGGCTTTTTTTGGGGGCCGGGAAAAAGCCCCCCTCCCCCTGGCCAGCCAGTTTTCATCAAAAATTTAAAAGCGCGTTGTTTCTTCTGTGTCCAAAAAAGCCCTTTTAAACCCCCGAACAGGGGGATAGTAAGCCGCCAAAGGGCCCGCTTACCCCTGTAAACACCCCGGGGGTTGAGCTGGGGTGGTTTGTCTTTGGTGGGGGCGGGGGTTTTTTCCTCGTCTCGGCGACGCTTTGCAAAACGCGGGGGTTTTTTTCCCAAGGTTTCGGGGGGCTTTAAGGGGCCCAGAGAAACCGGGCCGTGTTAAAAATTAATCTGTCTCGGAGAAGCCCAAACCACAGGTCAGGAGCTGGGGGACGGCTCTCCGAAACGAGCCCTTTGGCGTGGTGGGTGACAAGAACCTTTGCCAGGAAAGGTTTGGTGTGCGAAAAACGGTCGAAATTGCTGGTCCCCCTTAAGATCGGTAGGCGGGGAGAAACACCCCTTTTCCTGGCACATGTCTTGAACCTTGTTCCAGAAATTTCTAAAGTGTACCGGGTTGGACTGTCTGCTGGGGAAGGCTTTGAGGTCTGAGTTCGCACTTCCGCCGTTTTTCACCCTGCTTTGTCCAGCCCGGGTTTCGTTTCAGCGTCAGCTGGCCCCCTTTCCCCTCAAAACCCTTTTTATTGCTGACGTGGCAAAAACCCCCTGGAAATTTTCCCCCCTCCACCCTGCTTTCCCGCGATTGTGGCCCGCGCCAAAGCCATTACGCATTTCGAAAATGAAAAATGGGCCCGGCCCAAACCGCATGCGGACCCCGGGGTGTTGACCACGAGAGTGGGGGGGCAGGATTCAAGAGCTTGCCCCCATCCTTGCCCGTTTTTAAGAAAGCCAACAAAATGGTCCCTGCGGGCAATGCCCTTGTCAGCATGCCCTTGTGGTATTTGTTCTGGAACGTTTTGGGGAATCTGAAACATCAGGTCCGCCAGGAGGGGAGGAGACGGACACAGATGCAGACAGGAAACCTTTCTCACCGTCGGAAACCACCCAAAGGCCCCACAGTTTCACCCAAATTTTTTCGGTCTTTATTAGGGAGTGGTTGGGGCCCCGGGGCTAGTGCAAGGGGCGGGATCAGCTCCCCAGGGGGGATCATTCGGCAAGTCGGGCTGTGTTTAAGCTGGGGCCCGGGGAAGCGGAAGAGGGGAGGGGGGAGGGATTCTGCAAAAAACCCACGTTACCGATGGGCTTGCTTTGGGGAAAAAGGTTGGGCCCCAATTTGAGGGGGAAAGGGGGAAAAATGAGGAAGATCTTTGCTTTGTGCCCCTGGGCCCCGAGGCCCTTTGGGGAAAACAAGGCTCCCCTTTTTTCACATGAGGGGTTGGATTTCTCCATTTTTCCAACTGTCCTCGCATTAAAGGCCCAAAATGAAAAACAGTTACTGGGGGGGCCACCCCCCTGGATCCCGTTCAAAAACCAAACTCGGGACTTTCCCCTTTCCCCCACCCAAATAAGGGGTAAAAAGCAGGAAAAGGAAAAACCCCTTTTGATTTTTCAATGGAGAATTCTGTTCGTTTGCTTCAGTTTTCAAATGTCACGGTGGGAAAACGTCAGCCGTGACAGCGTGAGGCCAAGGGGCCGTTGCCGGGGGCAGAGGCAGGGAAAGAAGCCTAAAAGGGTGGCCCCTGGCCAAACTTTAATTACCCCTTTACCAACGCTTTTTAATGCAAGGCAAAACATCCAAACACAGGCCAGTTTTAAAATCATGGGCCGCTAAACGGTTCAACCCCATGTTTTGAATGTTTCCCGGGCCCCCCAAATTTACTTCCCGGGTATCCAAAAAGGGGGGAATTTCCCCCCGATGTCGCCCCCTAGAAAGGGGTTGCCTCTCCGCAGCCAGCGTCATTTCTGAGGGACTTCAGCCAAACTGGAGGAAATTTCCGGAAAAGCATCCCGGGTTTTTACAGATTTAAAGTGGAGGTTTTTTTTCATCAAAATGATTTAGGCCTGGGTCTTGATGATGTTTTTGGCCCCAAATTGCCCCAGGTCACCCATTAGGGTTTCCGGGTTTTTTACATTCCTCTTAAAAAAAGAAATTGGGCCTCTTGAAAACTTTTTTTTTTAAAAGGACCTTTCTTACTGCAAAATTTTTTTTTCCGTTCCCAAAAAATTATTTTTGGGGGTTTTTTCTTTGGGAAAGGGGACTGGAAAAAAACCCAAAGGGTTTTTGGCAAAATGATTTTCCTTTTTCTCACTTATCTTTAGAAAATTTTTTGCTTGTCAAGGTTTTGGGGGCATGGTGCTGTGAGATACAGCTTTTTAAACATGGTATTTGGAACGAAAAAAGTGGCTTTTAAATGGCATTTCCCTTTACCCAAATTTTTAAAAGGGGGCGGGGAAGTCATTTTTTTTAATTTTTTGGGGTCATGGTTGTGAGAACAGTTTATTATGGTCCCTTTTGGAAAAAAGGGAAAAATGGCCCTTTTTAAATGGCATTTTTCCCTCCCCCAATTTTTTAAAAGTGGTTTAGAAGTTAAATTTTTTTAAATTTTTTTGGGGCATGCTGCTTTGAAAAGCACATAAACAGGTCCTTTTAAAAATGTTGTTTTTTAACAGGGCCCTTTTTTTTCCAATTTTTCATTTAAATTTGGGTCAAGGGGCATGTTTTGAATTTTTTGGGGGGAAATTTTTCCGGGGGAATGCAGCAATATTTCAGGTCCTATTTAATAAAAATGTTTTTTTCTAAAGACATTTTTTCTTTTACAATTGTCAAAGGGCCCTTTTAAAGGGTTTATTTTTTTGAATTTTTTTTTGGGGATTTTGTGTGAAAATTTCCCCCCCATCCCATAGGTCCTATTATTAAAAATGTTGTTTTAACAGACATTTGTTTTTCACAATTGTCAAAAAATGGCTCAAGGGTCAGGGTTTTAAATTTTTGGGGGCTTTTCGGGGAAAAAACAAACTATACTAAGGTCCAATTTTTAAAAAAAGTGGGTTTTTAAAGAATTTTTTTTTCACCAAACGTTTTAAAAGTGGTCAAGGGTGATGGGTGCTGTCAAAAAAAGGAATAGGGTAGGGGCCTGTTAATGGAAAAATATTGCAAAAATTTCTTGTTTTTGCAAGATCTTTAAATAGTGCAATTCTGTAGTGGGGACAAACCCCTTTTTTTACTTTAAAAAAAAAAGAAACAAAGGTGGTGGGGATTCCATCCCATTTTTTAAAAATGTTGTTTACTAGAATTAAACTACTGAGAAAAAACTGGCATGTAACAAAATAGCAGATACAAATATTCCTCTGAATTGTACAAGGAGGTACAGAAGACTGAACAATGTAGGTTACCCAGACAGGTCTAGTCAATGTCCAGTTCAACTAAAATGGTGGTTCAAAGACATCCTTTTCCCAGCACATATTAATACTGTGGGTCAGACAGGTTTAAGTGGTTATAATGTGGGTACAGGACAGATATAGTTAAGTCATTTTCAACTAAAATGTTGGTTATAAGACATACTATTCCGGCACTTTTTAATCTGGAGGTCAACGAGGGTTTAATGGGTCCTGTGGTACAAACAGGTAATAGTCAATGTCCAGTTCAACTAAAATGGTGTTGAAAGACCTCCATTCCCAGCACTTTTTGAATCTGGGGCATGCAGGTTGGGCTCATGCTGTGGGCCCAGGACAGGTATAGTCAATGTCCCAGTCAACTCATGGTGTTCTAAAGACTACCTTATCCAGCACTTTTAATCTGTGGTCAACAGGTTTAATGGTCATACTGCGGAACAGGACAGGTATAAGTCAATTTCCAGTTTCAGAACAAACATGTTGGTTCAAAGACTCCTTTTTCTGGCACTTTTCAATCTGGAGGTCCAGACAGGTTTACTGGTCATACTGTGGTACAGAACAGGTATAGTCAATTCCATTATCAACTAAAATGGTGGTTCAAAGACTCCTAAATCCGGCACTTTTAGATCTGGGGGTCAGACAGGGTTACTTGGTCATGCTGTTTTGTTCCAGGACCAGGGATAGTCAATGTCCAGTTCAAAGTAAAATATGGTTCAGAATCATACTGCCTCTGGCACTTTTTAATTTGTGGTCCAGACAGGTATTTATGTGACATACTGTTAGGTACAGAACAGGAATAGTCATGTCCCCAGTTCAACAAAATGGTGGTTCAAAGACACTATTTACCGCACTTTTTAGATCTGGGGGTTCATTGCGAAGGTTTGGGCTCATGCTGTGGCCCAGGACAGGAATAGTCAATTCCAGTTCAACTAAAATGTGGTTCAAAGACTCCTTTTTCAGCTACTTTTTTATCTGGAGGTCAGATAGTTTTAAGGTCATCCTGCGTTCCAGGACATGGATAGTCAATGTCTAGTTCCAGTAAAATGATGGTTCAAAAATCAAACTGCCTTCTGGCACATTTTAAATTGTGGGTCCATGCAAGTTTAAGGGTCCATGCTGTGGTACAAGACAGGATAGTGAATGAGTGTGTTTTTTTTATTCTGTGGCTCTTATAACCTAAGTGGGTTGCCGAAGATGTAGCCCCTATCCAGTTGACTGTTGTGGATGTTAATTGCAGCTTCTCCACCCGTTGGGGTGTAAGAATGATGGTTGTTGTTCCTCTCCCATAGACTTTAATGGACTCGGGCGATAATTCTAATATCGCTAATCGGAAATCATCTTGAAAATTGCCGAATCGACTATTGACCCGATGACGATAGTCGACGTAATCGCTCATCACTAATCATCAGCAGAGCGGAGAGAGCGGGTAGGGTGGTAGACAGAGATGAGGGAGGAGATGTAGGGGGTGCAGCACTGTGGAGAGCTTTATGGGTGAGTGTGATGACTTTATATTGTATTCTGTACTGGATGGGCAACCAGTGCAGTGACTGACACAGGGTAGAGGCATCAGTATAATGGCTGGAAAGAAAGACAAGCCTGGCTGCTGCATTCAGGACAGATTGGAGAGGGGAGAGTTTACAGAGAGGGAGACCGATAAGCAGGGAGTTACAGTAGTCAAGACGAGAACGACTAAGACCAACAATGAGAGTTTGAGTTGTTTTCACAGTGAGAAAAGGACGGATTCTGGAGATGTTCTTGAAGTGTAGGTGACAGGAGCGGATGAGGGACTGGATATAGGGGGTGAAAGACAGATGAGAATCTAGTATAACCCCAAGATAGCGGGGCCTGCTGCCTCGGAGTTATGGTGGTGCCACACACTGAGACCGAAATGGCAGGGTAAGGTTGGTTAGTAGATGGTGGGATGACTAGAAGTTCAGTTTTAGTGAGGTTTAGTTTGAGATAAGAGGGGACATAAATGTCAGAGACAGCGGACAGACAGTCACTGGCGTTTTGTAGCAGGACGGGAGTGATGTCCTGGGAGGAGGTGTATAGTTGAGTGTCATCCGTGTAGAGATGGTACTGGAAGCCAAATCTGCTGATTGTTTGTCCAATGGGGGCTGTGTAGATAGAAAAGAGGAGAGGACCAAGAACGGATCCCTGTGGAACCCCAACAGCAAGAGGAAGAGGGGGAGGAGTAGAACCTGTAAAAGAACACTGAAGGAGTGGTCAAGAGGTAGGATGAGAACCAAGAGAGAGCGGTGTCCTGGAGGCCAATGGTGCCGAGCATGCTGAGGAGAAGATGGTGATCAACAGGTCAAAAGCTGCAGAGAGATCCAGGAAGAAGCAACAACGAGTAGTTGCCCTGAGATTTAGCAGTGAGGAGATCATTGGAGACTTTAGTTAGAGCGGTTTCTGTGGAGTGTAGGGTGCGGAAACCTGATTGTAGAGGATCGAGAATAGCGTTAGGAGAGAGATAGCGGATTAGGCGAGAGTAGACCAAGCGTTCCAGGAGACTTCTGACAGAAGTATACATTAATAGGATTCCTGTTGTATTTTATGAAAGAAGGCTTTAATGTATCCCACTGTATAGGCATGCAATGGAATACAGTACCCTGGTACTTCTGACAGCAAGGTTCCAAAATTAAGGCTCTGGACAGTGACCTCTGGCAGTGTCACAATACTGCTGCAGGCAATCAGGGGCTGTTTGGCCAGAGCCGAAGACAAGAACATTAGCAAAGAGGACTGAGAGATGCATTGCTGGCTTAGATGTGAGTTAAGTATTTTATGTAATTTTTTCTCAGCCTCTGCACCATATTTAAAAAGGACCTATCACCTCCAGAGAACCTTGTGAAGTAATAGAAGACTAAAATATAAACACTTTCCCAAACATGTTTAATTGGAAAAATGAAAGCATTTCACCTGTAATTCAGTTTTTTTTTTTTAAAAGGCATTGACCCTTTAAGACAGGGCTAAAGTCGGGCTAAGTCAGACTCTTCACAGCATGTTGGATCACTATGTTGACAGCTCTGTGAAGCTCCCTGCTTCTGAGCTGGGACAGTCCACTGTGTAGGGGGCTTGTAAGCCTGTACCATCTATAGACTGGGAAGCTCTGTGTTTCTATATTCATGCTGGATGTCAATATACTATCAGCAGTGTAATATGGATGCCGGTGTGCAATGGAGGAGAAGACTGGAAACAACAGATAACCCCTTTCAGACATATGTCCTCAGTGTGCTGTTCCTGCATTGTATGTACAGTGAGAGACTCAGATTAACCTTCGACAAGTAGCTATCTCCTCAGCTTCCCTTGCACAGCTGGTTTCTCCCACAGAAAGATTTCTACCAGATTGTAACCTTTGCCTGACAAAATGAAAGTAAAACCTGGTGATAGCTGCTTAAAAGTTAGAAAAGGGGAATCGGACAATCCGTTTAAGACCTCCTGTAAAGAACTGCACTACAAAAAAAAAATAGAAATTGTGCAGCTGTTTATATTACTGTAAGTGCCAGGCTTCAGTGCCTCTATAGAATAAATGTATGACAGTCATCTGCAAAGACTGTCCAACTGAGTTATTAGATGCACTATCTCATCAATGAGGTGGTCACTGCCAGGTTCAGCATACCGTAGCATCAACATCAATCTGCAGGAGTCAGCAACATCCAGGTCCCCACTTGGCACGGTTACAAACACTAGAACAATGGGACACAATCTAAAATTAACTGAGGGTAAGAGCACAGCAGTGTCAAAAAATATTATTTAATTGAAAGTGTAGTAGATGCTAAGAACAAACTTCCAGCAAATGTGTCTGGAAAATAAACAATAAGTGAATGTAAATGTACCTATCCACAAATCAAAAGTAAGAAGGAAATAATTTATGGGCAGACTACATGGATCATGTAGTCTTTTTCTGCCATCAATCCTTTATGTTTATATTGTATAGTATATATTATAAAGTGACGTCAGATATGACATTTTAAATTGTGATTTCTCACCTCTGTCTACAAGTGTCACCCGCTGCAGGGGTGTCACAAGGGGGCCTTATTTGTTCTGTGTCCATGAGATTAGGGACGACTGCCCAAGTAGTAGGCTTGGGATCCCTTACTGGAGCTAGTAATTTGCTATAGATATAAGGCTCTCCTGTTAATAGGTGGTGCTCCACCAGACTTGATAATAGAAAAGGAGTTATTCCTTCTTTCAGAAGCAAAAAGGGTTAAATGTTGAGGTTAGAAATATAGTGTGTATAGAGGTTAAGAATTATACATAATAAAAGTTACGTTTTAGTGTTTAACAGATAGAGAACTGATAGAGTTTAAGTTTGCCTACGGCAAAATAGTAAATATAGAGAACGAGAACATGGTCCGCAGTTCAAACAGGCAGAACGAGAACAAGAAGATGAATTTAAAAAATCCTAATCTGGCATGGAATTTTACTTATTTTTTCTTTTTGCAGTGTTTACCTTGCAGTTTAAATAACACGATCATTTTATATGAGGAGTTTTATGGATGCGACAATACTCGTTATTTGTACCTTTTTTTTTTACTAAATAAAGTGTTTTTCTATTGGGCTTTTGTATTTGCTTTTATTTTTTATTTATTTATTTCACAGAGGAGCTATCACATCTAAGGACTCCTCATAAAGTAACAGAGGACTAAAATATAAAAATTTTCTCAAATATGTTTGATTAGGAAAATGAAATAATTTCACCTATAATTCAATTTAAAAAACAAAACGCTGCCCTTGGAATAAGGGAGACTGAAGTCGGGCTCCTTCCAGCATGATAGATCACTAAGTTCTGTGAGACTTCCTACTTATTAGCTGGGAGAGTCCACAGTGAAGTCTGAATGATGTGTACACTGGGGAGATCAGTAATGCTATCTGCCATCATGCTGCAACAGTGTAATATGAATGCCTGTTTGTTATGGAGGATGACAAGCTGGGAACAGCAGCAACAGGTAATTCCTGTCAAATATATGTTTTCGGTGTGCTGTGGCTGCAGTGTATATATATTGATAGACTCAGATTATCCCTATACAAACATCTCCTCAGCTTCCCTTGCACAGCTGGTATCTCCCAGGAAAGAAATCTCAGCAGATTGTGAGCTCTTTCTAACAAAATTAAAGGGGTTGTCTCAGTACAGGCTTTCACAGGCATCTGTGCTTTCTCACTAGCTTAGAGTTTCAAATCCAGGGGCGGGTGTCTCCTCTCAGTAGGAATGTCTTCCCTCACTGAAGACAGAGGCATAACTTGAAGCTTCTGGGACCTAGTGCAAATAGTGAAATGGGGCCCCTCAGTTACCATGTGCCATTTACAATGCTGTGGCAGAAGGGCTTTTAGGGCCCCCTCAGACTGCAGAGCCCGGTAGTGACTGCTACGTTCTTACCCTCCATAGATACGACTCTGCTGATGACATCATCACACCCTCTCTCTGCTTCCTCCTGAATCATATCATCATTTTGTTTAAGCAGTGGAAGATAGAGGATGTCACAGCTCTGCAGACCTCCTGCAATGGTCAGTTCTCATGTCTGGAGAGCTGTCACCTTCTTCCCAGGCTGCGCAAGCAATCCCTTTAACCAGAACACCTGCATTGATGTAAACAGTTATACATACAGCCTGAAATGATGAAACAAATGTGAGAAATGCACTGTGCTCCCCCTCTGTTATCAGGCAGGAGTTAGAGGGGGAGCAGAGTGTATGAGGCTGTCTGTGTTATATAGCAGATAAAGAGACTCAGTAATTGCCCAGATCCTTCAAATACAGCTGTCCCTGTGAAAGGGAGCAGAGAGGAGCTCACACATCTCAGAAGGGAGTTAGAAGAAGACTATGAGAATACAGCCAGCCTGCGTCACATACCCATAGAGCTATCATTTGAGAGGAGCAGAGAGGAGCTCAGGTAGCCTTTTTACACAACTCAGAGAGGAGTGAGAGGCAGACAATGAGAACACAGACACCTAGCGGAGCTCAGGCAGCATTTCACACAGTTTAAAGGGGAGTGAGTACAGGGACAGCAGGACAGCCAATCAAAGCACGGGGGGAGGGGCACACAGGGTGTGTGTCTCATCCGGGGGGTTGAACTAAATATCAGGCAGCCAATCACATCAAAGGGGGCATGGCCCAACCCCAGGCTGCAATTTTAAGTGTAGAACACACAGTTTAGATAATAGCTACTTTACTACATGATTTAGGTAATACAAACCAATTGCAGAAGTGCTTATTTTTTACTGTCCCCGTCATTACGTATATGATATTTGTAGCAAGAAAACCCCTTTAAAGTAAAATTAAAATAAAAACTGTTCCCCTAGAATAATAATAATATTAATAATCTGTTGTGCTAATGACATGTATTTGAGTTGAATCCTATAATTTCATGTACAGGCAGTCACTGGGTTGTGAATGGGATAGGTTTGTTTGGGGTTTTGCCGTGATATAATATTGATGTGGGAACATCTAAAATGCACATTTAATCAAGTTCTCTTCTTTCTGTTTCCTCTGTGTACTGCTCGTTGTCAGGTGGAATGACCATAAAGTCAGCTCACCTAGTGAATTGCACAGCGGGAGAGGCCCGGAAAGCAGCCTGTTGCAGACTAGTCCAATCCAAAAGGAAAAATTCCAGCGTGCAGCCGTGTGTCAGAATAAAAACGTTCCACAACTTTATTATACATCCATATTAAAATCCAAACATAGTTTTCAAAGAAGTCACGTCAGGCTTACCGACACGTTTCGGAGAAGGCTCCTTATTCATGGCATAACCCATTCACATAAGCACTCACATTTAAATTTCTAGCGTATAGTCACGTGATTAGATCATGTGCTTAAGACAAATATATCATAAAATACAAAAATACAAAAACATCAGTAATAAAATTATAGTATAAAAACAACATAGACTCATTGAAAACTTCAATATTGACACATTAACTTGTGTCTTTTATTAAGTCCGTCAGGGTGTCTTGTACCTAATCTAAATATCCACCAGGCTTCCCTGACGTGAAGTTTCTTTCTATAATCCCCACCCCTGGCTGGTCTATTAACTTGTTCAATACCTGAGAATCAAAAATCCATAATATTACCCGCATGCAACTTTGCAGAATGCTTGGAGGCCATGAAAATGCCAACACTTAAACGTTTTTGGGCATCTGAAAGATGCCTGCAACTCCACACCTTAAGATCAGTTGCAATGCACCCTACATATTGTACCTTACATTTATAAGAAGAGTTTTTTTAACTGCTTTATCAAACAACCATTATGGGTACCCACGTTGACTCAGTTGATCGCAGGCATCTTTTTTATGGCCAAGGAAGCGCTCCTAATCCTTATGAGCTCACCGAATGGAATGCTTTCGCGGGTGGCTAGACGGCGTGCAATATGGTGTTTCTCGCCGTACTCTTTCTATAGGGTAAGACCTCAATCTTCTCCTCTTCGGCTTTCGCCCAAATAATTGACTACAGCCAGATGCCATTCTGTGGTAAAATGCAGATTCATGTTGTTATTATTAATATATTCCCCAAACAAAGCAGCCTGATCCGGATGTCCCCCCCACACCAGGAGCAGGTCATCTATATAGCGACCCTACCACCTGATGTGGGGGAGAAAGGAGCAAAGATCACTAAACAAGTACCTCTCCCCCCAGGCAGACATGAAAATGTTCACCAAGGAGGGGGAGATCTTAGCCCCCATCGAAGCTCCACAGCACTGCAAAAAGAAGGCACCATCAACCGAAAAATAGTTATGACTCAATAGGAATTCAACACAAATAATCACAAAATATATCAAAATTCCAGTATGTGAACTGAACCACACTAGATGAGACCTAAGATATTCCACCACAAGATGATGAGAAATGGAGGGAAATAGGGAGATAACCTCGCAAGACACCCATGAACATGATGATTCCCAGGGGGCTTGTGATAACACTGTAACAAGATTCTTTGGTGGACATATCTGAAAACTGTCTTGGTCTAAGACTTTTCTTGTTGCCCATAGCAACCAATCAGAGTTCCCCTTTCATTTCATATAGAGCTCTGAAAAAATGATTGGTTGCTATGGGCAACAAGATAAGTCTTAGACCAAGACAGTTTTCCGACATGTCCCCCTTTGTGTCTTTAACATAACCAGGTAAACATATAACCAAAGGTTGCAAAATAGAATCCAACCAGGATTCCAATGGCTCTCCTAGAGACCTTATTCCTGCTACTAGCTGCTGTGGAACTACAAGTACCAGCATGCAACAGCAGCACATGCTAAACACATATACTAATCAGTATCCATACAATTAGTACATATGTGGTGTGGCATGCTGGTAGTTGTGGAAGTGGGGGGCAGGACCAGTAGCAACAGATTTATTCATGCTCTGGTGGATTGACTAGTAACTTTTACAATTTTTATGCAGTATTATGCTTTAATTGTGAAAGGTATACATTTAATTAAGTTGAGAGAGAGAGAATATACAGGTATTTTATAAATAAAATGTTCAAGATAATTGGTTGAATCTAACATAGTTCCATGTGCCACAGATGTTTGGTTTTGTTACACAATGTCCTACGATAAAATATTGTGTGGTGAAAATATTGTCTCCTGAGGCCTCTGTAACTTGAGCGATCGCTGTATTCATTATGTACCCTATACAATGCTATTGGCATGATTAGCCTTCTTTACCATTGGATACTCTTGTCCAACCTCCTCTTTTTTTATGACGGAATTTAATAAAATATTGCATTTGATGCACTGATGCTTTTTGTATGTTATGGATTCTTATGAATTGTTTTGCTCCTACTTTTGTTTGCATAGGAGTGTACTCTGGCGTATTCCTAGTACCATCTTTATTATGGTGGGGAGGGGATGTTAATTTTTGATGCCCAGCCCTGTTGGTGATATATCAGACTATTTGCGTGTCTTGTTACATTAAATGTAATCATCGCCTTGTTGGACATCATATCTAAGAGGAGCAATGCTGTAAGAAAGTATGTGCCCTCTTCCATATATCCCTTTTTATTGAATATAGTATGTGAACATTTTTTTCTCTTGTTCCCATCTTGCGTTTAGCCACATCCACCACATTTATCGTTTTTTTCTGCGAAGCTTTTCAGCGAACAGTCTTCCCCGACAACGATCTGCTTGTTACAACAGATTTCTGTAATTTCTCAGATTACGTGATCAATCTGCTTAGCATCGGGGTGACATTCTCCAGAATACAATGCAACCTGAGAAAAACAGTATTTAAAGCTTGCCCAGTTTTCTGGTGACACATGTGACTTTAGGTGCAACACTCGGACAGACGTTATTTTAATGGTTCTACACTCACCATTGGGACCGTCTGAGGTTTTGCAGATTTATAAACAGCTTGTTATGGTCTGAAGAAGATGGATGAGGCATTGTAAAGGGCAGGACAAGCCTAGAGCTACCATGAGTACAGTCCTGTAGTGATGTGACCAGGCAGAACCCAGTGACTGAAGAAAGTGAAATCCAATAATATTTAGGCGTTTTCAGGCATCTGTTTGTGTTTCCTAATTACTGTAACTTGAAATAGTGTTATATAATACCCTAAACCTGCGGAGTAAACTTTCCTAGCTCAGACAGAAAGGATAGTCAGCAAGAGATGAAGTATAATCAGTTAAATGGTGTCTGAAGGTGACATCACCATCACAACCACGTGAAGAGCCAACCATCCAGTGTGTTGTAGGATTGTCCTGTGAAACAGAGTTCAAAGGGGATCGGACTTTATGCAAATGTGAGGCAGAAGATAGACCCAGCATCCAGGAAAAATGTTCAGGACGTTCAACAACATAATAAAACTTGACTTTTATTTAGTCATTTAAAACAACTATGGACTGTAGTACATATCGAAGTAAGGCATTTGCCAAAAAGTGTCAGCTCAGGAGTTTTTTTACTTCGATATGTACTACAGTCCATGGTTGTTTTAAATGGCTAAATAAAAGTCGAGCGCTGAACATTTTTCATGGATGCTGGGTTCATCTTCTGCCTGCCATTATTCAATGCGAATAGAGCTGCCATTACATTCCATGCATCTGAGTTATCTACTGAAGACACCTAGCAACACGGTGAGGTGAGATGGTTGGCAAACTGTGCATCCAAAATACTGGAAGTTTTTGTCGACATTCATGGGCAATTCAGGGATTAAAAATGTCACATAAATTTGGTATTCCAATGTTGGGAGGGATGGCATGGGTTTCTTGGATGACCCTCGTATCATTGGGATCCCCCTTATTACATCCATGGTACCCCGCCAACTTTGCTTTTGATGTTTAACAGCTGGGAGTCAGGGTTATAGCTGTGTCACTACAGGGATGAGAGGCTGAGTATTTAGTGCACTAAAGTATTCAGTGACTAATGCCCTCCTACGTATATTCCATTTACTATCAGAGACCTGAACATCTTTGACCCGTGACGCCGACTGTGTCAGCTCATCTCATGGAAGCAGAATCCGGATTATTCAACCTTTTATTTCAGGATTAAAATGTTGTCAAGTTCCACACCTGTTCCTTCTACTGTGCAACTGCTCAGGTAGCTGGGGTGCATGCTGGAGGTAGAACAAGGATCGATTAGTCTTCAAGGACAAAAAGAAAATTTCCTGGAAACCTCAGTCCATCATCTGACAAATACACTAAATTAAACAGTTGCCAAAACAATGCATTAAGGCCAAACAACATAACTAATTGAGCCAATATAAAACAAAATGATCATAAAGTAACAAAAGACTATTACATAACTAAAGTCTTTATTCATACAAACAATATATGTTCTAAAGGCTTTCACAATAATGAAATCACTGGTAAACATAAAAACACGATAAAAGTGGTACTAAAAGGAGAAACAAAAATAATCAGTTTTATTGAGTTATTTCTGAGTTATATAATAGACAACCAATTATGGTCACATTACACCATTAGTATCACTTGTCACCAAGCTTTCTATGTGCTCATGATGACACATCCACCTCTGGTAATAATAATAATAATAATAATAACCTTTAGGCTATGTTCACATGGCTTATTTCGGCGTGTATTTGCGGACGTAATTACGTCCGCAAATACGTCCCGAAATACGTTTCAAATACGTGTCACAAAGTGTGACGCGTATTTCGCGTTGTAAAAACATTCCCCATTCTTTACTATGGGGAATTACGTTGCGAAATACGCATCCAAAAGTGACAGGGGACAAAATTTTAAGATCGTATTTACGGACGTATTTACGCCCGCAAATACGTAGCGAAAATACGTCTCGTGTGAATGACGAGGCATATTTTACATTGGAATCAATGCTAATCTAATTGTTCATTATTTGAAACGTATTTCAGGACGCATTTGCAGACGTAAATACGTCCGTAAATACGCCCCGAAATAAGCCGTTTGAACATAGCCTTACAGACAAAAAGACATACATTACACAATGAAAAGCTACTTATAGATGAGACACAAGACGTGAGGGCCCTGCTCGCAAGAGCTTACAATCTATTAGGGTGTAGGGTGAGACGAAGGGTAAGACGTGCTAGGCTTACGATGGTCCAGACATGTGATCTAAATATGGGGTGGATTATATAGAATTTGGATGGAGCTGCCACCCAGACAGTACATCTATATACAGATAAGTGCTGAATTGTAGAGAGTGACAGAAATGTGTGCGTTAGAAAGTTGTGTGTGGGTGGGGGGGGGGGGGGGGGGTTAGCAATTAGGGATTCTGGTAGGCCAGACTGAGAAAATGTATTCTCAGGGCCCTCTTAAAACTATGAGGGTTGTGAGTGTACCTGATCACTCGCGGTAGCCTGTTCCAGCGAACTGGTGCCGCACGTGAAAAATCTTGGAGGCGGGCATGGGAGCTTCGGATGACTGAGAAATGTAGTCTAATATCATCCGCAGAGCGGAGAGACCGGGTAGGGTGGTAGACCAAGATGAGAGAGGAGATGCAGGGGGGTGCAGCGCTGTGGAGAGCTTTTTGGGTGAGTGTGATGAGTTTATATTGTGTCCTGTACTGAATAGGCAACCAATGCAGTGATTAACACAGGGTAGAGGTATCAGTATAGCGGCTGGAGAGAAAGATGAGCCTGGCTGCTGCATTCAGGACAGATTGTAGAGGGGAGAGTTTGCAGAGAGGGAGACCGATAAGCAGGGAGTTAAAGTAGTCCAGACGAGAGAGAATAAGAGCAGTAATGGTAATGGTTTACTTTAAAATGCATAAGCGTGCAATTTGGTTTACTGACCTTATTCTCATGTTTTTGCAAGCTATTTAGTAGAGAAGACATTTTCATGTAAATTGTAGAGTTCTTTATGCCGCTGGAACATTTTGAATATCACTGGAGATCATAGGCGGTTATTGGAATGGACCCACACCTAATCCATTGGGTGGTGAGCTGGCTGCTTGCACATTACACATTAACCTGCACCTGCTACTTCATGTATCCTACTTAAAGGGGTTGTCTCACTACAAGGATTGCTTTTTATGTTAAAGATCTTGCAAAAACAAGTCACTTTGTAATGTATCTCTATTAACAGTGTCTTACCTATTCCTAGATATCCCCTCTTGTATGGGCGGCATCAGCTCCTCAGGTCGCTATAGCTACAGACCTGTTTGATCTCTCCTGATAGGCTGCCAGCACTGGTCACTATAGCTACAGACCTGGTTTCTACTGCAGCCTAGTAGAAGCCAGTAAACACGCCCCTGAATTCAAAATGAAACCAAGAAAACAGGACTGAGGTAAGATGAATCAATGTAATGAGACAACCCCTTTAAAGATGTGACTTTATCAGGCCAATCTCTACTATTAGGCTAGGTGTCCACTGTACAGAAATACGTCAGTTTTTTCAGCGGTTTTGGTTTCATAACCACTGAAAAGATGTCCCATAGACTTCTATAGTAAAAATGTTCTGTATTCTCCACAGAACTTTTTTTTTTCTGCTCGTTTTTTTTTTGCTGTTCGTTTTCTGAAACACATTGCAAAAAACAACTGAGCAGGGCAGAAATTGTATTTATTGGAGCCTATGTAAAGCACCGGATGTTTTTTGGCACTTATTTGGCACTTTTTTTGCATAAATTCATAGCAATTATAATGTTTAGCATTTCTGAAAAAAAAAAAAAAACGTGCCAAAAATCTTACGTTCTTTCAGCAGCTTTTGGTGGGCAGTGGACAAAAAACTCAGTTTTATGAACAATTTTAGGATTTGGTTTTAAGTGACTTTTTTGTCCAATATCGTGTAGACATAGCCGTAGCCTCCTAGTCATGCTGTAGAGGCTGATTGTCAATAATAGTAGGTGGGAATATCTGTTACTTTAATATAAGTTGCGTGCATCTCATGTCTATTCACAATTTAATAATGCAGCTATTACATTCCGCGATATAAGTAACAGGAGGTGGGATTGTGACAATCTCTAAGTCATAAGTTATGGCTGGTTGTCAGCAGTAATAGATGGAATAGCTGATAACGTAGTATAAGGTGTGTGAATCTCATGTCTGATCACAATGGAATTATGTTAAGATTGTAGTCAGTGATGTTAGCAACAGGGGACGGGGCAGTGACAAACTCTCAGACATGATATAGAGACTAATTATCAGAAGGAATAGATGGAACAGTCGTTACTGTAGTGTAAGGTATCTGAATCTTATGTCTGATCACAATATAATTATGTTCCAATTTTATTGAGTGATGTCAGCAACAGTGGGCGGAGCTGTGACAACCTCTCAGTCATGATATACAGGCTGGTTGTCAACAGCAATAGAAGCAGTAGTTGTTACTGTAGTATAGGGTGTTTGGGTCTCATGTCTGATACAATATAATTACAGTATATAGTTATTACATTCAGTGATGTCAGTAACAGGAGGTGGGGTTGTGACAACCTCTAAGTCAAAAGTTAGGGTTGGTTGTCAGCAGTAATAGATGGAAGAGCTGATAACGTAGTATAAGTTGTGTGAATCTCATGTCTGATCACACTGTAATTATGTTAATATTGTATTCAGAGATGTCAGGAACAGGGAACAGGGGACGGGGCAACCTCTCAGGCATGACATAGAGACTAGATGGAATAGCTATTGCTGTAGTATAAAGTATCTGGATCTTATGTCTCCAATTTTCTTGAGTGATGTCAGCAACAGTGGGCGGAGCTGTGACAACCTCTCAGACATGATATACAGGCTGGTTGTCAGCAGTAATAGATGGAGTAGTTGTTACTGTAGTATAGGGTGTTTGGGTCTCATGTCCAATGCAATAAAATTACAGTATATAGTTATTACATTTAGGGATGTTAGTAACAGGGGTAGTGCTGTGACAACCTCTAAGTTATGATAAAGAGGGAGACTGTCAGCAGTAATACATTAACCATTGCTGTGTTATAGGATGCTTGGATCTCATTTCTGATCATAATGTAACTATATAACTATTCCATTATAGTTATTGTAACATAGAGGCTGGTATGGAGTGATGTAGAACAAATAGTTACTGTTCTTGTTTTCTGCGGTGATTGAAACGGTTCCAGTTCAGCCAATAAAAGTTATCGCTTTAATTCGAAATCTTGTTCAAGCTGCGAAGAATAAACTCCAGGCGCGGCTCTATAAAACGACCTCGGCTTATGGGGAAACTGTGTGTGAACGGCACAGAGGAGGGGGGCTGATAAGAACAGATGCTGGCAGTCATTGTACAAGGCCGGGCCGGGATTCTGGTTTCATTTACTACACAAATAATGCGAAGACTGTAAATATCTTCCATGAGTGTTTACGATAAATCGATGTGACGGCTTTACGACCTTCACAAGCAATAAATGCCCCAATTGGCCTCATTACCATTAACCCTTCCTGAGATGAGAGGAATGTGTAGCTGTCTGCTCCCCTCAGGAAGTCAACTTGTGAGACAATCAGCGAGCAGATAACAGGTTCACACAATGCGGATTGTATTATCCCTGGTTGCATCTTGTCATAACACAGTGCGGCCATTCCTCTCGCTGCAACGACATTGTTCACTTTAAATGGAATTAGCTTTTTCCTTCCCACAAGTTTTAATGCCGTCTCCGCGCTGACATCTCATACTGCAAACAATAAGCATTGTAATCACGACTGAAAGCCATGTGGTGGAGAGGGAAATTATCTGCCAAAAGTTTTCACTTAAACGAATAGACTGCAACTTTCTGCAAAAAATGTATCCGCTGTACAGATAATAATAACAAAGACAAGGAACTTGATCAAAAATTAACATATCCAGTGTCAGACTGCGGTGCCCAAGGCCCACCAGTGCAGTTGTTTCTTGTGGCCCACCATTGGAGCTGATTCTCGGGGCCACCAGTGGAGCCGATTGATTTTTGGGGCCCACCAGTGGAGTTGTTTTTTGGGGCCCACAAGTGGAGTTGATTCTTGGGGCCCACCAGTGGAGTTGAGTCTTAGGCTATGTTCACATGGCTTATTTGCGGGGCGTAATTACACCCCGCAAATACGGCGTGTGGACGGGGGCGGGGCAGGAGCGGGGGGCCGGCACCTCGCCGACCCATAGACTTTCATTACCAGCGGCGCGTATACGCCGCTGGTAATTCACATGTCACTTATCTCCCCGCCCGGCGGATTCGCCGAGCGGGGAGAGGAGACGTAATCCATAGTTCTCTATGAGAATTGTGGATTACCGTAATGACTGGGACGTATTCCAGCCGTAATTTGCGCACTACGCCGCGTAATTACGGACTGAAATACGTCCCATTTTAAGCCGTGTGAACATAGCCTTAGGGCGCACCAGTGGTGTTGTCTCTTGGGGCTAACCATTAGAGTTTATTCTTGGGGCCCACCAGTGGTGTTGTCTCTTGGGGCCCACCAGTGGAGTTGATTCTTGGGGCCCACCAGCAGAGTTGTCTCTTGGGGCCCACCAGTGGATTCGATTCTTGGGGCCCACCAATGGAGTTGAGTCTTGGGGCTCACCAGTGGAGTTGATTGTTGGGGCCCACCAGTGGAGTTGAGCCTTAGGGCGCACCGGTGTAGTTGTTTCTTAGGGCCCACCAGTGGGGTTGATTCTTGGGGCCCATCAGTGGATTTGATTCTTGGGGCTCACCAGTGGTGTTGTCTCTCGGGGCCCACCATTAGAGTTGAATCTTAGGGCCTACCAGTGGTGTTGTCTCTTTGGGCCCACCAGTGGAGTTGATTCTTGGGGCCCACCAGTGGTTGATTCTTAGGGCCCATCAGTGGCTATGATTCCTGGGGCTCACCAGTGGTGTTGTCCCTTGGGGCCCACCAGTGGAGTTGATTCTTGGGGCCCACCAGTAGAGTTGTTTCTTGGGGCCCACCAATGGAGTTGATTCTTGGGGTCCACCAGTGGAGGTGATTCTTGGGGCCCCACCAGAGGAGTTCATTCTTGGGGCCCACCAATGGAGATGATTCTTGGGGCCCACCAGTGGAGTTGATTCTTGGGGCCCGTCATTGGAGTGGTCTCTTGGGGCCCCCCAGTAGAGCTGTTTCTTGGAGCCCAACAATGGAGTTTATTCTTGGGGGCCACCAGTAGAGTTGTTTCTTGGAGCCCACCAGTGGATTTTACTCTTGGGGCCCACCAGTGGTGTTGTCTCTTGCGGCCCACCAGTAGAGTTGTTTCTTGGGTCTCATCAGTGGAGTTTATTCTTGGGGCCCACCAATGGAGTTGTTTCTTGGGGCCACCCTACAGCTATTGCATGCCTTCCAATTTTTAGAGATTGCAAAGCGGTATACATTATGCCATGCGCAAGCACATAGTATCATGCCCAGCTTCCTTCAGCAGAGCAGCGCCAACAAAACAATGGTGTTACTAGGCTCTAAAGGAAGAATCATCGTTAGAGATGGGCGAATTTCTCAAAAATTAGATTCGCCGACTTCGCCGAATTTTCCGACAAAATTCGTTTCGGTCCGAATTACTTCAGGACGAATCGCGTTAAAAAACAGCTATTTCCAGGCTGCACAGAGCCTGCAGGGTGCTGTAGAACGTTGTGCCATGCTTAAATATGCAGAGGGAGCTTGGTTTGAGCTTCATACAATGTTGTGTTTTAGTATGATACGTAGATGACTGCCGCCGCTCTTAGAATCGCTTCACTATAAAATTCCCTGGGCACTTAAGAGGGCAAAACTGACCAAAAAACTGAAGCGGGAATGTTGCCTGATAAAATCATGGCAGCGACAGCTGGAAAAAAACAAGCTGAGGGCTCAAGTGGCAACATCAGTGACAGTGTAGAGGTGACGGCGGCAGCCACAGCAGCATGAGGTCAGACAGTGGCACAATGACATTCTGGAGGTGGCAAAAACAGGAGTAGGCCACAGAGTGGCACAATGACAGAGTGTGTAGGTCACGGCAGCAGCCACAGCAGCAGCCTGAGGTCAGGCAGTGGCACAATGACATTCTCGAGGTGGCAAAACAGTAGTAGGCCACAGAGTGGCACAATGACAGAGAGTGGAGATCATGGCAGCAGCCACAGCAGCAGCATGAGGTCAGACAGTGGCACAATGACAGAGTGTGTAGGTCACGGCAGCAGCCACAGCAGCAGCATGAGGTCAGACAGGCCACTATGACAGAGTGTGTAGGTCACAGCAGCAGCCACAGCAGCATGAGGTCAGAGAGTGGCACAATCACATTCTGGAGGTGGCAAAAACAGGAGTAGGCCACAGAGTGGCACAATGACAGAGTGTGTAGGTCACGGCAGCAGCCACAGCAGCAGCATGAGGTCAGACAGTGGCACAATGACATTCTGGAGGTGGCAAAAACAGGAGTAGGCCACAGAATGGCACAATGACAGAGTGTGGAGGTGGGTGGCAATTCCAGTCCCTGGTAAAGATGGTGGTAGGAACATGGAGAAACTGTCAGCAGATGTGTGGCATCAGACGGGTGGCGGCATCAGAATAGTGGCTGAGGCAGGTAGTTTGAATCCAGACTCATTTCTCAAGTTTTGGTGAGGTGTCATGGCTGATGTAATCTGACACCTAAGGCATTGGTGTGTGGGAATCCTGGCCGATTCACGCCTTATTCATCTTCACAAAGGTCAGTTGTACCACATTTCCCGTGGACAAGCGGGTTCTGCTTGGGGTAACGATGGCCCCCGCAGCACTGAACACCCGCTCTGATGCCACACTACTGCCCGGGCAGGACAGCTTCTCCACTGCAAACTCGGCAAGTTGCGGTCACACACCCATTTTGGCTGCCCATTTTTTTAGCAGATCTTCTAATGGGGTGGGAGTGCTGTCAAGTGGGCCCACAACCTGTTGGTTCGGGGCTGTCCAGGTCCTGCTGCTGCTGGCGACTCCCCCTTTTCATAGGCGGGTGAAGGATGCGTCATCAGTGATTCCAGATTGGGTTGCTGCTGATGGAGCTGTACTGCTCCTACCCCCCCCCTTCCCACAGCGCCGCGGAGTAGTAGTGAGCACAAAAGAACCCCCCGGTCAGACCTGTCGAGGAGGGCGATGCCGAAATAGGCAGGGCCAATGATACGGAGGATTTCTCTATAGTATTTGAGTTTGTCCCCTCTCAGCACTGGGAAAAAGGGCTCCCATTTGGCCCCGGTGCGAGGGTCCAATAGGGTGGAGACCAGAAGTAAATCCCCTCCCGGGAGGGTGACTATTTCGGCTGTCACTAGCCAGGCAAATCAGCATTTTGCAGCCATCTGCAAAAGTGACTGAGGACTCCCTGCCTCCATCCCCACTGTTACTGCCACGGTGTTTGGGGTTCATCTGCCTGTCTTCCCCTCATCTCCTCTGCCCCTCCACTGCTCCGCTCCCCTCTCCTTACCTGGGAAAAATCCATCATTTACAGACAATGCTTCTGCTCCAATGTCCCCCTCCTCCGTTCAGTCCTCCCCGGATTGTGGCCGCAAGTTATGCCACGTCTCCGCCCCCTGACCGGACAGATTTTTCAGTTTTCTGTTTCCGGACAGGAAGCAGGGGAATACGTTATTCATCCGTAGTCTGGGACTACAAACGTGGGCCTCCTCGAAGGGGCTCATAAAGGGCAGGTGTCACGCTGAGCATGACATCAAAGTTAACGGGGGAGAAACTCCTGTCCGCCTGGATATAAAAAAAATCTTTTAGTGGCCTTTCCTGTTCTTTACAGTTGGTCCAATGTGCGGGCTGGAATTTCCCAAACGGGGGGAAACATGCATATCAGGGTGTTGGGGGAGGCCGTTTTCCCCGCTGCAACCAGAGGGGGTTTTCCTGGCTTGTAGGAATGGATGAATGCGCCCCTTTTCCCTGGCCTTTTCAGAATTTCTGAAGTCGGGGAAACTTCGGAAACCTTTTCCAATCATTTTGAACACAGCGCCATGCGGGGCCAGGGGACCATCCCTCCTCGGTGCGCATGGGGCACCATGTTCCTCCCATTGTCCGTCCCCAGGGTTTCCGATTTGCTCTATTTTTGCGCATAAACGCGGAGCAGTTCCTCCCTGTGTGCTTCGTTCGCCGAGGCAGCCAGGTGTGAACTGCGTGACCCCGTGTGCCCTAAAAATGTGGTATGATGGAGAAAGCATTGTGGAGTAAAAATTGGGTGGTGGTGGTGGGGGAGGGGGGACTTTCGGGCCAGGAGCCGCATTTTTTAACAACGTGAGGGGGGAAAAGGGGCGTCCCCGCCCAAGTTGTTTTTGTCCTGGGCAGGAAGCACATTACCCAGGGGCCAAAAAGGACAGTACTCCCCCTGCCGAGTTACATTTCCCAGACGTCTCGCTGCCTGCACCTTGGAAAAAACCCATAAATCAAGGATGGCCCACCTTCTTTCTAAAATTTTTGAAGTGCTGGGTACTTTTTGGAAAAAAAAAATTAAGGCTTGGAACTCTCCATCCGGCTCGGACAAGCCATTAGTTTCTTAAAAGGTGCAGAGTCCACATTTGGAAAAAAAGGGGCTGCAGTACCAACAACTTAAGGAGCACGGTCAGCTTCTGCACCTTAGGAAGTTGGGCGCAAATGTTTTTTTTTGTAATCGCCTCATTGAGATGCTGGGCCATGATACGAGGACCAGGAGATCGGACCGGGGATTATGGGAAAGAAAACACTCCTTCTGCAGAGGTGGTAGAAACCCTTTACTGGCCAATGGGATGCGTGCCCCTGGGCCTGCGCTGCGGGGGCGGATGGACCACCCCCAAACGAGCCGTTTCCCAGGCCCCGGTGGTTTACGCGATGTGTTGACGCAGGGCCGTGGTGCCAACGTTAGCTCTCTGGCCCCCTTCACTTTTTGCCCCCAAAATTCTACTATACCCATATTTGGCTCCCCCGGTGTCTTGCAAAGAACTGCCACACCGCCGATAGTGATTTTACCGCCAACCTCCCATAGTGACTACTACCCCCGCTGCTGCTGAGCCCCTGTGCCGCTATTTTCTTGGGCCGCAAGGGGTTTTTTTTCCCCATGGCCGCTTGGCTCCCGACCTCACAGTGCTATCATGCTGACTCCGGCCACAGCCACTTTCTGGCTGCGCCGCTGCCTGACGGCAAGCTGACGCCCCCTTTCTCCCGCGATGATGAAGCCCTTTCTCACCCCCGGGTCCCAAGTGCGGTCGGCTACATCATATCTATTTGTGTTTCATCGTCACTGCTGTTCATCACCGGTCTTGGTATGCAGAGGCTGACCCCCCCCAAAAACATCCTCCCATGCCCTCTCAACATCTATATTTTTCCCCCCCTACTCAAAGAGGGGATATTGGCCCCCTTTCTTTCGTGCCAAGTACGCTACGCCCTCCCCAAATTGTTCATCCTCGCTAATTTTGTGGCGCTGAGCCCCGACCACATGTAATTTGGCTGAGAGAACCCGGGTGGGCAGAGGCCCGGGTTTGAGGAAGGTGAGGGCGTGACCCCCCCGGGGCCCTGCCAATAAGGGTTGTGTTGACGTTCCCAACCGACCTTGGGTGGGGTTGTCAATTCACTGGGAGGGGAAATGGATACTAGTGACCAATCAAAGAACCTTTGGGTTGCTGGTCAAAAACATGGCCCTTTGATGCGGGCAGTTTGGCCCCAACCCAGTGACCCCCCGCTGCGACGTCCCCTTACTGAACTGCGACCCGTGCCTGCTCCGGAATGTTTGTGCCACTGCCACTCGCAGGTGAACAGCCGCCACCCCCTTTTGTTGAATACTGTTTGTTAAAAATTACAGACTCTTTTTAATGAAAAATATCTTATATGATAAATACAACCCTGTATTTGAATCCAAAAGAAACCACTAACAAGCTTGAGTAACCCTTGAATAAAATTGGTCACAAATGGCCCGGGGAAAAAATTTTTTGTATGTGTGTTTTAAAAAAACTGTGTATTTTACTGAAAAAAAAGCACAAAAAAGGCTTTAAATTTAAACCTTTGGTATGAATTTTGTCGCAAAAATTTTTTTCTTTTTGGGGGTGAAAAACAACGTTTCTTTTATGAATACAACTGCAGAAAAAAATTTTTTAACTCTTGGATGTAAATTGCGAAAAGAAATGTGTGCTAAAATTCCGCTTTGTAGGTGTTAAAAAAAAGGCGTGTATTTTAGGAAAACAACAACAAAAAACCCTAATTAACCTTCGGATTGAAAATTTTGACAGGCAAAAATTTTTTTCTTTGGGTTGAAAAACACCCTTTTTTTTAGTGATAAAAAGCAGAAAACAACGCCTAAATTAACCCCGGGTCTAATTGCGCAAAAGAAATGAGCAGCCAAAAATTAAGTGGTATTTGGGTTGTAAAAAACGCTGTTTTTTTAACTGAATAAACAGGAAAGGGTTAGATAACCCCCTTTGGGTTAATGTGCCAAAAACTGAGCAATGCTTTTAAAAAGTATAGCAGTGAATTGGACACACACGGACTTCAAAACCAATACCCCCCCAAACAGAATTAGAAAGCAAGAGAAAGTCTCTGAGACAAGCTGTGACACCCCCAAAAAATGCAGTATAAAAGTTAGTTCTTTAGTATGAGTATCATGGCAGCAGTGGCGCAGTTTTCCCCACTCAGTACAGTGAGAGCGGTATATTTCCCAGCGTCGCCCCGGATTTATAGTGCGGTGAGTCACAGAATTCCCCCCGGGCCTATTTGGGTTCATTTTCCCGACATTCTGCAGGCTATGCCCTTCTTCCCCCCCAAGGGGCTTTTCCCCAGAACGCATGTGCTCGCAAAACCATTTTATCATTTAAAAACACCTTCCTTCCCCCGGGAATCACCCCCAAACCTTTTAACTTCGTTCGAATCAAGTTTTCCTGAAATTTTAAAAAGAATTCCATTCGTTTGAATCAATTTGCCCATCTTTCATCGTTATTTTCTAATAAAACAGTATACCATGGCCAATATTATCAATGATACTGCTAAGGTATCCAGATGATAATAAACTGTTGAATCAAATATGTTATTTATGTGAAATTTAAATGGTGTAAAAAGTAATTTAAAAAAACAAATACAGAAAAATGCTTTTTTTGTTCATGCTGTAAAACAATTTAAAAAAAATACACAGTAATTTATTTGTATACTCTATATCTGCCCCCCAAAAATACAACTTCTCCTGCATAAAACAAGTCCTCATACAACTAAGTGAAAAAAAAAAAAACTATGGCCGTTGAAATGCAGGGAGTCAAAAACATGAAAAAATTATTTGGTCATTAAAGCCTTTTTAGGCCTAGTGCTTATTCAAATTTTATATAAGCATCTTTATATGTTCTTGGTAAGTATAGCAATGCAATATACAATAAATGGTCCAATAAAAACCATAAAAAACATAGACAAAAGTTACCAAGGTATATGAGCACTATTTATGCTGCTCGAACAAGGTCAAGTTCAATTCAAAACTCGTCCAACTAAACTTTTGAAAAAAGGAAGTCCTGAACCCAAATTTTTTCTTTAGCCCTAAACCTAATACTATCCCTAACCCTGGTGAGTTATTGTTTTTTAAGGGTTAACTTACCATTACACAATGCAATGGGCCCCTGAGCAAGGTGAGCCACTGAGAATAGGAGGTCTGGATCTGCTATTCAAGGGGAAGGCCAAAGAAGGAGAGTCAGAAAGCAAGAGTCATGTGTAGCCATGTACAGAAGCCATAGAATGGGTCCCAAACATAAACTCCACTGACGGATCCCAAGAATCAACTTTACTGCTGGGCCCCAAGCACCCCAGAGACGTGCTTGATTAGTTTCGTATACAAAAATTTAAAGGGGTTGTTCGAAAACATTTGGCGCCGTTTATGCTGGTTGCCAAGCGAGCTTGTGAAATAGAGGGGGTGTACTCCCCCAGCAGGGAGTATCTTCCCTTGCAAATGTCTCACACTTTAACTGTTGATTCATTCTGTGTGACTGGGGGGGAAAAGAAGTTCTCAGGTCCTGGAAACATAGGAAGTGAAAATTAAGTGTAACTCGATTGTATATCTAAATTTTCGCTCCTCTAATATTTTGTAACTAAATGGGGATTTGACATTCGGCTCTGGGGAAAGATGGGTGTTTTTTCTTCTCGTCTCGCTTTTTTTAAGATTCAGACAAAACCATATGCTTTATCTGTTTGTGATTACATGGGACTGCAGATCTGTGTCGCAAAATTGAGATTTACGTGGGTCTGACGATGTAAGACTGCACATCTTACATGGGACTGTTGTGTGTTTTCTCTCTCTCTCCCCCCCCCCCCCCCCCACCTCAGTACGTACAATGTTTCGATTTTCGGTACCCTCATTTTAAACTATGATCTTCGAAGTGAGACAACCCATTTGACACTTTAGAACTCTGTTGCCTTATGCCCTGCTGTTTATTGTCCCTCTAGGACAGTGATGGCGAACCTTTTTGAGACCGAGTGCCGAAACTGCGACCAAAAAATACCTTAGTTACCGCAAAGTGCCGCCGACATCGGCACGAAGCAGGGAGCTGACGTTGGGAAGTGGGGCTGCACAACAATTAAAAACGGGGATGTACGGCCGCTTAGCCCATCCCTCTGCCATATTCCACTATACAGTGACCATATTGGGGGTAGATAGCAGTGTCACAGGTGCTCAGCAGACCGTTGACTGAATAATACCACAACACCACGACCACATAGTGACTGAATAAAACCGCCACGTATCACCACCCACATAGTGACTGAATAATACCACAACACCACCACCACATAGTGACTGAAAATCCCACAAACCCAAAACCCCCCACTTTAGTGACTGAAAATAACCACAACACCACCACCACATGTGACTAAATTTAATACCACAACAAACACCACCCACATATAACTGAATAATACACAACACCACCACCACCAACATAGTGACTGAATAATACCGTTTACGTATCACCCCCAAAAAAAGTGACTGAATAATACTGACAAAATATCACCACCACATAGTGACTGAATAATACCGCCACACCATTACTGAATATAAACCATTACACTTTGCACAAATATAAGAGATTACATTCCAGGCACATTTAGTGACTCACATGTGACGTTTCTCCAGTAAGTCGTTCGCATTCCGGTTTCTTCACCATCTGGTTCACACATTCATGCTGATTTCTCCCGATCAACACTCATCCTTGCACATTTAGACACAAATATTTAGAATCCTCACTTTTTCCAGCAAAATCCTTACTTATAATTATATAAGTCCCCTAAGTTAGGTAGGTGTATAGGTCCCTCAATTTTGGCAGGTATAAAAGATATAGTTCCCCACAGGCAGTATTACAGCTCCCCACAGGCAATATACAGCTCCCCACAGGCAGTGTACAGACAGATAGCTCCCCACAGGCAGTATACAGACAGATAGCTCCCCACAGGCAATATACAGGTCCCCACAGGCAGTATACAGACAGATAGCTCCCCACAGGCAGTATACAGATAGATAGCTCTCCCCACCAGCCAGTATACAGATAGCTCTCCCCAGCAGCCAGTATACAGATAGCTCTCCCCACTAGCTAGTATACAGATAGCTCTCCCCACTAGCTAGTATACAGATAACTCTCCCCACCAACCAGTCTCCCCACCAGACAGTATACAGATAACTCTCCCCACAGCCAGTATATAGATAGCTCTCCCCACAGCCAGTATATAGATATGTCTCCACACAGCAGTATATAGCCAGCTCTCCCCACAGCAGTATATAGATATAACTCTCCTTTCCCCACAGCAGTATATAGCCAGCTCCCCACAGTAGTATATAGATAGCTCTCCCCACAGTAGTATATAGCCAGCTCCCCACAGCAGTATATAGCCAGCTCCACACAGCAGTATATAGCCAGCTCCCCCAGCCTGTATATAATCAGCTCCCCCGGCCTGTATATAGCCAGCTCTCCACAGCAGTATGTAGCCCGCTCCCCCAGCCTGTATATAGCCAGCTCTCCACAGCAGTATAAAACCAGCTCCCCACAGCAGTATATAGCCAGCTCTCCCAAGCAGGATATAGCCAGCTGTCCCCACAAAACTGGAGATAGAAGCTTACCCCACCAGCCTGTATATAGCCAGCTCTCCCCACCAGTCTGTATATAGCCAGCTCTCCCCACCAGCCTGTATATAGCAGCTCTCCCCCAGCCTGTATATAGCCATCATCCAAACGCTGTATATAGCAACTCCCCCAGCCTGTATTTTAACAGCTCTCCCCACAGCCTGTATATACCAGCTCTCCCAAACCAGCCTGTATATAGCCAGCTCCCCATCCCCGTAATATAGCCAGCCCCCCCCAGCTGTATATAGCAGCTCCCCAGCCCGTATATACCAGCTCCCCCACCTGTATATAGCCAGCCCAGCCTGTAAAGCCAGTCCTCACAGTGTATATAGCAGCTCCCCCAGCCTGTATATAGCAGCTCCCCCAGCCTGTATATAGCCCTCCTCCAGCCTATATAAGCCACTCCTCCCGCCTGTATATAGCCAGCTCCCCAGCCTGTATATGCCCGCTCCTCACGCCTGTATAAGCCGTACCCCATACGTTATAGCCAGCTCCTCCAGCCTGTATATAGCCAGTCTCAAGCCGATTAGCAGCTCCCCAGCCTGATATGCAATCCCCAGCCTGAAAGCCCGCTCCCCAGCCTGTATATAGCCAGCTCCTCCACCTGTATATAGCCAGCTCCCCCTGCCTGTTATAGCAGCTCCTCACAGCCTGTATTATACAGTTCCTCACAGCCTGTATATAGCCAGCTCCCCACCCCGTATATAGCCACTCCCCCACCTGTATATAGCAGCTCCCCCAGCCTGTATATAGCCAGCTCCCCCAGCCTGTATATAGCACTCCTCACCCGCCTGTATATAGCAGCTCCCACCGCCTGTTATATAGCCAGCTCCACCAGCTGTATATAGCACTCTTACAGCAGTATGTAGCCAGCTCCCCCAGCCCGTATATACCAGCTCTCCACAGCATTTTATAGCCGTTTCCCCACGCAGTATATAGCCAGCTCTCCCACAGCTTGTATACAGCAGCTCCCCCAGCCTGTATATAGCCACTCTCCAGCTGTTATAGCCAGCTCCCCCAGCCTGTATATAGCCAGCTCCCCCGGCCTGTATATAGTCAGCTCCTCCAGCCTGTATATAGCCAGCTCCCGACTGCCGCTGTGTTAGGCCTGCGGCTGCCGAAGGCCCTAGGTCCGCAACTGTGACGCGGACGCCAAGCTCTCCCGTCGCGGCGTCCGGGTGACAGTGCAGGAAGGCAGCGGTGGCCAGCCTGGCATGTGTCACAGTAGAGGTGGCCCTGCGTGCCACCTCGGGCACGCGTGCCACAGGTTCGGCACCGCTGCTCTAGGACATTAAACAGCAGGGCTCAACTATACACCTCCTCCCAGGACATCACTCCCGCTCTGCTGCAAAACACCAGTGATTGTCTGTCCGCTGTCTCTGACATCATCTTCTTCCCTGTATCTTAAACTAAACCTTACTAAAACTGAACTTCTAGACATCCCACCATCTACTAACAGACCTTACCCTGCCCTTTCTGTCTCAGTGTGTGGCACCACCATAACTCCTAGGCAGCAGGCCCGTTGTCTTGGGGTTATACTAGATTCAGATCTGTCTTTCACCCCCTATATTCAAGCCCTTGCCCGCTCCTGTCACCTCCACCTCAAGAACATCTCCAGAATCCGTCCTTTTCTCACTGTGGAAACAACTCAAACTTTAATTGTTGTTCTTATTCATTCTCGTCTTGACTACTGTAACTCCTTGCTTATCGGTCTCCCTCTCTGTAAACTCTCCCCTCTCCAATCTGTCCAGAATGCAGCAGCCAGGCTTGTCTTTCTTTCCAGCCGCTACACTGATGCCTCTACCCTGTGTCAGTCACTGTACTGGTTGCCCATTCAGTATAGAATACAACATAAACTCATCACTCTCACCCATAAAGCTCTCCACAGCTGCTCCTCCCTGCATCTCCTCCCTCATCTCTGTCTACTACCCTACCCGCTGTCTCTGCTCTGCTGATGACATCAAATTACATTCCTCAATCATCCGAACCTCCCATGCACGTGTCCAAGACTTCACACGTGCAGCACCAGTTCTCTGGAACATGCTACAGAGGGCGATCAGGCACACTCAGAACTCCATAGCTTTAAGAGGGCCCTGAGAATACAACTTCTCACTCTGGCCTACCAAGATCCCTAATGGCTAACCCCTCCCCCCCACTCATTAGCGCACTCATTTTCGGCACTTATCTGTATAAAGATGTACTGTCTGGGTGGCAGGTCCATCCGAATTCTACGTAAAACAACCTCATATTTATCTCACATGACTGGACCATTGTAAATCTAGCACTTCTTACCCTTTGCCTCACCCATACACCCTAATAGATTGTAAGCTCTTGCGAGCAGGGTCCTCACACCTTGTGTCTCCTCAGTAAGTAGCTTTTCATTGTGCAATGTATGTCTTTTTGTCTGTTCCTACACCCTCCAAATTGTAAAAGGCTGCAGAATATGTTGCTGCAATATAAATAAAGATTATTATTATTATTAGGAATAGCAAAGCTGACATGCCAATCACTGCTGTAGACCCACCTACAGCTTAACAATGAAGTGAGAGCCTGGCTGTATCCACACGACTAAGGACAAAATCAGAAGTCTGAATCAGTATTTGTACATTAAAACCTGAAGTTTAATGATTCAATTTTTTATGCGGTTTTGTAATTTGTTTTTTCAATGTTTTTTCGTAGGGACAATGTAGGGATCTATCCACACAATAGTTATATACATATATGGTGTGGATCCACTGGGCCACAGCGAGTGTAAATGGTAGTATAGTGGATTACACCAGGGAGTGGAGTCCAATGGGCCCCTAATCGGAGCCCACCACAAGGCCAGAACGGACTTCGCTGCAGGGAACCCCCAGGTCGCTACCGCTGATGTGGCTGCTCACGGTGGCAGCCGAACTGCAGGTGACAGAGCCAAGGCGCGAAACAAGCAGGTATAACTGCAAAATACAGCAGAGACAGGGACACAGGGAACAGGCTGACAAGAGACTAAATGAGTATCAGGCTGACTTTCAGATTTCGAAAACCGTTTAGATCTGGACTAAACAGACAAAACTCTTCCTGTTATAGGAATAAACAGATATAGTCAGGTTTACATGGTTCCTCTTCTTCATCTGATCCATCTATGGTCAATATTCCAACTAATACTACAACCACAAACATGTCCTCAACACCATCATCTTTTTTAGAGAAGCAACGCCATCAGTAACATAATGGTCAAAAACATAGATGAGTCAAAAGTTGATGATCTTCAGATTGTAAATTTGTCTTCTCACAATCTGTCTCTAAATGAAGTAGGAAAGAAGGACACTCGTAACATGAGTGAAATGAGGAGTTCCCGTGGCGCTTTCAGGGGCAAAAACAATTCAAAGAAAAGCCAACTTAAGCATCAAGCTGGTTTATTAAAGTAAATATAAAACAGGAAAGCTGTTGTGTTGTAAATCTGTAACGCACATTGCACTGTGTGTCTGCTCTTCTGTCCCTGAGGAACTTCGTTGGTGGAGCCCGGGGTATTTGAAAACTGTCTCTAGATGAAGTTGCCGTGCTACACATTAGTTTATAATTGGTACCGACAATGGGCTTTAATTTGTTTGAGTGGGTGAAGGATCGAAATCTCTTTGTAAGAAAGTTAAAATGGGCAAAGGTCTTTCACAAGAAGGGCTTTAGGGAATGCTTGGATACTGACCTGGAACTTGCATATTTAAAAGGGATAAGAATACTGGAATCACTAGTTGAGGACCTGGTGAGTTTACGGATTTGTCTTTGAAAAGTAATAAACCAGCTCCTCCAGAGCCTTTTTCCTATAAAGATGCATGTTTGGAAGCTACGACTGAGGAATTAAAATTTGACTATATCAAAGAAAGTGTTGAATCTCACGATGGGAGAGACGTCTGCCAGAGAAAACAGCTGGTATGTGTATCCACTCGACCACTGCAAGAGGTGGTTTAAGGCATGTCAGGGAGTGGAGTCTAAGGGGCCTCTGGTCCTCACCTGTGCCCCCACTGGTTGGGCTTGCAGCAGCAAGAGACCCCCCAGGTGGCTATTCCTGACATGACTTGCTTGCGGTGGCGGCCAAGGTGTAGCACATTTGGCACATTTTTCACATGTGAATTCCGTAGGTCTATTATGACAGGAAAAACTTTTGAGAGTGCAGGAAATTGCAGGCAATTCTACATTTGAGATTTTATTAATTGAAAGTCAGAGGGGCTAATATATCAGGCAACATGTCCATGCCTTAGGGACTATATTGGAAAGACAAGAAGAGAATTAAGGAGGAGAGTGGGCAAGCACATGGGGGACATTAGGAGGTCAGCTGACATCCCATTGGTGACCCATATGTGTGAGGCATATGGGGGTAATGGAGAAGTACTGAAGTTCAGAGGAACAGATATTATACGCCCACCAATGAGAGAAGGCGACTGGGACCAGATGATACCATGTAAAGAGTTTGAGTGGATTTTCAGAATGGACTCTATTTTGCAATGAAAGGCTTAGCTTTTTATGTCTCATTTAAAACTTCATTAGCTGTCAATTGTCCTCTTTCTACTATAGTTATGTTGAAAATGTATATAGATGTTTTTTGAGTAGAAGGGATTTATCTGGTGCCTCCATGATACTTATTTTAATTATGGGTCCCTGCGGTTTGTCTAGAAGACCTGGAATGTCCTATTAGTTATGAGAGCCTGGTCCCATCACCTTAAGTATTTATATATTCACATTGCCTTACTGAGCTATAATGTAAGAATCGACTATCTTTATGTGGGCATATTGGACTTTTTTTATTTTAGAGAGTAGATTCTATACAATTGTGCACCTTTTTTTGGTACTTATATTTATGATGGGTGCGCTGCAGTGTGCAGGAGAAGAGACACAGCTTTACTGCTTGCTAGTGCGGCACCTGTGCTGTGGGTTCGGGATTGAGAAAGACTTTCTGCACATGTGCTGATCCTGGTGTGTGCTGGAGCATTTCAGATGGAAGAGACCAACTGCACACGCACCAAGATCGGCTTGTATGCGCTTGCATGGCTGATACCTAAAGTGCGCGCATGCGCTCTTCTGATGTAGAGACGCCAAGTTCAATTTACAGGTGGATAGGGAATTTTAGGTACAATACCTTCCCCACTGCCTAGCACTGGCACCTAATAATTAAACCCCAACCATGTAATTGGAGATGGGGAGGGTGGTCCTCTCACCCCCTCCCCCTCTTTGGCACTTTAAATAGCATTTGGAACATATAGTATGCAGGGGTCATATTACCTTGATGGTTAGCCATATGACTTCTATCCAGAGAGAATTATGTTCTGATACACATTGCACATTATTGTTATCTTTTGTGGTCCATTATTTTATCTAAATTGCCCACTGAAAAGTCTGTGTGTTACAGACAAAACGCATTTGGAATTTATAGATTATATGCTACCTTTTGGATCAGTGAGATATAACTATGACCTATTTCTTGTTGTCCTAAAACATATCAACAGAGTGCAGTAAGGAAAAGGGAGGGACAGTATTGTGAGGTCGCCCGGATCAGGGCGGTTAACCTGCTAAGGGCAAGATTTGGTCTAAGAGTATAATAGGGAAAGAGTAGATCTGTTTATTTTTGAAGCTCATTGGCTACAATGCAACCCTGATACACCAGAGAGGTACCTACTGGACCATTCTAACTATTGGGTCACAGCTGAAGATTACACTATGGATTTTTTCCTGTTTGGATCCTTGCTGATAATGGACTTTTGGCGAGTGTTATTTTTTCTACCTGTTTACAATTTGTTGTTGCCATAAAGTAATACATTTCAGGAGTACTTATTAAAAATTTAATTTTATGGGGTGTTTTCTTTATTCTGTGATTGTCTTACTATAGGTAGGATATGCTTTACTGACTGATAGGTTTGGGTCACAGAAGTGGAATCTTAATGGGACCGTCCCAACAACCTCTCCATTCAAAACTGAGAGGTTTTGGGGCTTGTTCTTGATATAGGTGCGGTTCCCAAAGGTGGGTCCTGCAACTACTCTGTGTATTCTTCCTGCACTAGATGCACCTCACCTCTAACTCAAGCACCATCAACAGTAGGTCCCAGCACCATAATCTGCACACCTGCAATCCTTCACCGATTCAGGTATTATTAGCCAGTGGCATATTACACATGATGTGGGTCATTCAGTGATCACTGCTATGAGTGACTAAAGTGCACAGTGATCTGTACTTCGTTACCTGGTTGTTTGTAGGATTGTGTATGTGGAAAGTCATTATGAATGCTTTGGGCAAAAGTTTGGCATGTCTCCTAACAGAAAGCAATGCTGAATACATACTTCAATATGGGAATGAGATAAGTAGCTGTCAGGCACTATTGCTGCTTATCCTTAGATAAAACAATAGATGGGACACATAGATATTTAGGTGGTATCAGGGCACTGATTTATGGCCCTTAAAACAAAATTTTTTACGGACCTTTTTAAAAAATTGTCTACACCAAGCTAATAAGGACACACTGAAGCTATCCCAGAAGAGGAACAATCATATTGATGTAATCACGGTACAATCACATATGAGTTACACAAGATCTTCTGTGTAATAACTGTACAGTCAGGGTCCAGGACTTGTGACTTTTTGACAACTCCCTCCCCAAAATTTTACACAAAAATTTAATTGATTGTTTTTGTTTAAAATTCCTGTCTGGAAAAACACTGCCGTTTTGGGACTGGAGCCAGGACGAGACCATCAGTGAACAGAGGCGAGAACCCAACCAGCTGTGGAGCACAGCAAAATCCCGTTTCATTTTTTCCCTGGGGAAATCATTCCATGTGGGTGGAGGTCACTGTCCCCCCTAAATCTCAGCCTTAACGTAAGCCTCTGGGGAGACACAATATAGCAAAGAAGATGCTGTGCTCAGTAACAAAGGGCGGAGTAAGAACCCCCCCCCCCCCCCAAACTTTTGGGAAAAAAAACGGGGTAAAAAAAAATTAAATGGGGTTTGGGGGGGAAAAAAAATTGGGAAAAGAAGGTTGGATGTGGGGTTGGGGTGTTTGCCAATTTTAAATTGTTATTTTAAATGGGGTCGTTAGGTTTCCTATGGTTTTGTTTAATTGGGCTCTATTTCCCAAAATCTCTACTTCTGTCAAAGAGGGAAAACATTTCCCGGGGATTTTTTAACAATGATTTTCTAGGAAATTCGGAGTTTATCGTGAAAACTTTTTCACAATAAAAAAAAATTTTCCCCTTTACCTCAATGAAATTAAAATTTTTAGTTCACCGAAAATTTTTGGGTCAGTTTGAAACCAAGCGTGGGAAAAAAAAAAACATGCCCATTGTTTCTTTTGTATGTCAATGGAATTGTTAAAATCCTCATTCAAAAAGTGCCCAAAACATTTTCTCATTGCAGGGGTTTTTACGTGGATCACCCCCAAAAACCAGAGCTAAATTACTCTTTCGACTGCAAACCCCCGTAAAACCAACTGAAAACTCAGAAACCCCAGATGAAATTAACATTTTTTTTGAAAAAAAAAATACTCGTTGGATTATGTGGATTTCAACAGCAGAATCCTTGGGATTTCCACACTAAGGCGTTGTCCAATGGAATTTTAAAAATACCACAGTTTCTTTATAAACCCAACCAGCATTTTACAATCTTTTTTCTTTTTTTTTTTTTGTTTTTTTGCACGGATCTTGCTCAATTTTTAAAAATTTCAACGGCCCATTAAAGGGGGACTTTAAAGCGGCCTAAAGCTCCTTTTTCACCTTTTTTTAACCGGAAAACAGGGGTTTTGGGGGCCAAGTGCCAAAAATTCTCAACTTCGAGCCCCCCGGCAGACAGCCCACTGAAATGTTTTAACTTTAAAAGCCCTTTTGCGCCCCGCTTTCAAAATCCGGGGGGTTTTCGTGGGGGGCCCCGTCCCAAACCCCCAAAAAAAACGGCCTTTTTTTTGTTGGGGATTAAAAAGGGGCAAGTTTCGTAAGGCCAATAGGGAGGTGGTCCATAGCGGGAGGGGGGCACAGTGGGGCCTTAAACAAAAGAAAAATCAACGAAAAAAAAACATCATTCCCCCTTTTTTTGAAGGTTTCAAAATCCAACCTAAAAAGTGTGTAAATATGGCTCAATTTTTATTGGGTCTTTGTTATGATTCACAGTTGGATTTTTGCTGATTCTAAATAGTGAATCCGTTAAAAATCCAACAGTAAACCAGTGCCATATAGACATAGCCTTAAATGTTATCGTGTGAATGCACCCTTAGGGCATGTCCACATGGCACGGGTTTGCTCATCGTGGAGAAAAGCCGCCCCACCCCCCACCCCCCGTGCAGCTGTTTGCACGGCACACAAACCGGACAAATACTGGTCGGATAAACCGATCGGTATTTGTCCTCTGCCATGGGGACATGCCCTTATAGCTGGGGATTTGTTACAAATACTATCCACTTTAGACAATACTCTATAAGGTAAACAGTCTGCATTACAGACGCCTGGCGGGGACGGTTGGCGCCGCTGACCGGGTTACGGTTTGCGGGCACACCCGTCCCATCTGGTTACCTGTCCACGCTCCCATCCTGCGCTCTCCCCCTGCCAGCCGGAATGCGCGCGTGCTCGTTCATGTGAATTTAAAGGGACAGCGCGCCGGTGATTGGATAATTGCTGGGCGCTAACCCTATATAATGTATGTGTCCACGTCACTTCCCTGCTGGATCTTTGTTGCCTCCGTGCCCTAGTCTCTGCCTTGAAATATATATTCACAGGTAGGCACTCCTGAGGATATTTGTATTCAGTTTCAGATGCTAATCAAGATAATGGTCACCATTATCTTGATCAGCACCCGAAACTGCCTACCTGTGAATATATATTTCTTCCTGAGACGAGTCTCTGCCTTGTTCCTGACCCTTGCCTACGTTTCTCGACTCTGAACCTTGCCGCCTGCCCTGACCTTCTTGCTACGTTTATGGACCTCGAATCTTGCCGTCTGCCCTGATCTTGCCATCTGTCCCCGACTATGTCTACGCCTCACGATTCTGTACCACGCTACACCTCAGCTGCCACCGTAAGCAAGTCACGTCAGGGGTAGCAACCTGGTAGACTCCCGCCGCAGCAAGTCCATCCCGCTTTGCGGCGGGCTCTGGTGAAAACCGGGACTTACTTGGAGTCCGCTCCCTGGCGTACAGAGGATCCACTATCCCGGCCGTTACAGCTAGTTGTTATCCAACTTACGAAGACTACTTAAATATGAGAAAGGGAAATGTATCTCAGTATCACCATGTAGATTGTCACTCAGCTTTCCTACAGAGAACAATAAGTAATGTTTGGAGTGAAATTTTAACAATTTGACAGAGCTAAACAATTGTTTGATTCCCTTATGAATTGATTGATGTAACGAGGTGAAGCTGCTTCTCCTTGTGTTAGGGGTCATGACTATAAATCAGACATATAATTGCAGGGGTTGGGCTTCATCTTTACAAGCGTCCCATTTCTGCCAGTCCCCAATAAATGAGAAATTAACTTTATATGAGCAAATGCCTGAAATCCTGAACAGCTCAGATTTAATTAAGGAGAACTTTAAGGTCCCATCAGGCCCCCAAGTGTAATGATATTATGTTAATAGATGTTTGCAGACGCTGAATAAACAGCACCAGGGACCTTGCCAACAAAACCAATCAAATAGAACCAGTTGTGATAGAAGGTAGAAGTTGAAGGCTAAATTCGGAGACATAATGCCAAATCTGTACCCAGGCCCCTAGCAGTCAGCTGCCACTTACAGCTCCTTTCTCCTCTAATGTGTGATATGGGGCTCTCAGGTACCAATGTCCAGGTGTTACTATAGCCTTGCAACCCAGTGATCAGTGGCACAGGATGAAAGCAGAGTTCCTGGCTGATTAGAAGGGGTTTCCCACTGGAGAGGAGAACTGGTCCAGGAAAGTAAGTAAGTAAGCGGTAAGTTTAAGAACTACGTAATGTTGTAAAGTGCGCAGGAGGAGGTACATGGTGATAAGTGAAGGTCCCAGATGCAGGACAGGTAGATACACCTGAGTAGCAGGTGTACATGGATGTCCCACCCACTGGTGTGGGATTGCTGGTTGGTGTTGTGTACCGGAGCAGAAAGAACCACAGAGGCTCTCAGCTTGGCATCTGCAGGCTTTACTTACAGGAGTTCTCAGCAGGTTACAACACTTCTCACAGGTAGACAATGTCTCAACAAGGTTCCACACTCCTCTTTAACTGCACTACAATTGCTTCTAATGCAATGTCCTTGGACAATTCCTCAGGCTCTTTATCCCTCTCTCTGTATCCAGTAGCTCTGCATCTCCATGGGAGCAATTCTGCCTAAGGACTGGTGTTATCCACAGAAATATCCAAAATAATATCAGCATAATGTTCCTTTAATTAAGAATCCAGAGTACAAATGTGCAACATTTCGGCTCAAAGACAAAGAGAGCTGCTGACCAGACAAATTTTCTATTTGCACTAAGGACTGGTGTTGTCACTTGGTACGCTCCCTGGGTGTTCTACTCAGGCCTACTTGTCCTTGGCACAATCTTCTTCGCTCCCATTCTTTCACTCCTTACTACTCTCTCCCATCTACCTGTCCCTGTTTTACTCAGGGAACTACCAAGCGGATTTTAAACCTGTATCCTGTTCTCCTCACTGCCGGCCAGTGGCCTGAATGATCCCAGATGCTGAAAAGGGATCTTTAAGGGTCCGTCCACACGGCACTGACAAAATAATGGATTATCCGACTAGTGTTTCGTTGTTTTTTGAAAGCAAAGGGAGATGGTTTCTGGACCTGTTTTGCCTATTCAGCCATCCCCCCTTTGCATTGAACAGTTCATGTTCTGCCCGAAAACCGAGCGGAAGGATGAACAGTTTTTTAGACAGTCGGATTTCCATAAAAAATACGAACTGTGTAGACTACAGAAACAAGGCCATACTCACAGCTCAAAGGCTGGACTGAAACTGAACCCAGTAAAGAGGATAGACTACAGCTCAGATTTTCTTTTAAAGTCTATGAGGAGGGTTGACAGTCGGTTTACGGACGGTTTTGCAAATTCGAAAACTGTCAGAAAATCCGACTGAAAATCGATGCCGTGTGGACAGACCCTAACTCTGAACATATAATAACAGCTGAATACTCAGAACTATACTCAGCTGGCAGACTCCCTCTTATATCCTTCTCTGCTCTCCTCTTATTAGCTGAATACATAATTGTCTCCAAGACTTCTCTCGTGCTTCCCCCCACATTCTGGAACTCACTGCCCCAACACATCAGACTCTCCTCCAACTTCACCAGGTTGAAAAGCAACCTGAAAACTCATCTCTTCAGGATTGCCTATAACTTATAATAACCCTGCCGCCATTGTGCTACCCCACAAACATGTCTGCTCCTTACCTTCTGTCTCTTTCTTCCTCCATTGTAGATTGCAAGCCCTCACGGTAAAGGTCCTCTCTCCCTCTGTACCAGTCGTAAGTCATTCATCGTTATCATTGCACTCGTTTGACATATGCTATGTATGTAACCCCCCTCGAATGTAGAGCGCCATGGAATCAATGGCGCTTTAAAATAAATAATAATAAAAAGAGTCATAATAATAATAATATGGACCTGCATCCCTTACCTTCTCCTCCACACTAAGGACGACATGCATGATCTAAATCGCAGTGTAGTATGTGTCAGAATGTTGTACTGCGAGTCATAGATTTGGCGCTTTCTAACTCCAAAACGTCAACTCAGGCTCAGGTAAACCACTTTTAACTTGGTCTGCCTGTTCCAGCAGTTATGTACCTAGTTTTGCTGTCCTCCAGTCATAAATGTGTAGATTCATACAGGTTGTGGTGCAACACGCCCCCCAGAACACCCTTACATCTTAGGTGCATTACAAAGTGCCACGGGCACCACAAAATGTGCCTTATATTGGACACCAAAATACTGCCGCAGCCCTGTACATACATGTCGCCCTAAACGGCTACAGGTCTTCCCCACTCTACATGGATCTCACTGTTTGTAGAGATGTCCCACCCCTACAATATCAAAATAATACCACCAGACAATGCTGATATAATAGTACCATACAGTGTCCTGACAACAGTGTTTTAGGCCTGGATTTCCAGAGCCAAGTATGAGAGACTGGTAGTGAGCCACTTAGATGATCCTGAGGAGTGTGTTGGATGTCGCTAGATGGTGGAGGCTGCAGGCCTCTTTCTCACTTTGCCCCATTCAGTCATCTTGGGTAACATTCAGCACACCCTTTGCCTGTTACTAGACATATTGAAAGTGCAGTATTACGATGCAGCAGGGGCGTCGCTAGGGTGTTTTATTCGGGGCTTGGGCCCCGAATAAAACTCCCTGTGCCCCGAGTCTCCCGGCTCCAGCCGCGCCGGGGCTTGGAGCACCGACTGGCCCTTCACTGCATGTGCGTCCCCTGGACGCACATGCAGCTGCGGGCTTCTGCGGAGCAGAGAGCGAGGCGCTCCCTGCCCCGCAGACAGGTCGGACCGGCTCTGGGTCCGACACTGCCGGGGGCCGCCGGGTCCTCACAGCGCTGAGGGCCCCCGCGGCCCCGTGTGCCCTCAGCCGGCAGCGTCGCGATGATGGATTCATCGCGACGCTGCCTATCCTCGGGCCACAGCGCGTCATAAGGCCATGCGCCCGAGAGCTGCCGAGGAAACGCGGGCTGAAGAGGACGGGGCGCCTCGCCGGGGAGTTAAGGTGAGTAATTAAATGTTGTTTTTTTAAAGCGTTTACCTGCCTCAGTGCCCTTACTGCCTGTGCCCCTATAATGCCTGCCTGTGGCCCCCATATCCCTGCCTGTGCCCCTATAATGCCTGCCTGTGGCCCCCTATATACTGCCTGTGCCCCTATATACTGCCTGTGCCCCTATAATGCCTGCCTGTGGCCCCCTATATACTGCCTGTGCCCCTATAATGCCTGCCTGTGGCCCCCATATCCCTGCCTGTGGCCCCCATATCCCTGACTGTGGCCCTATAATGCCTGCCTGTGGCCCCCATATACTGCCTGTGACCCCCATATGCTGCCTGTGGCCCCCATATACTGCCTGTGGCCCCCATATACTGCCTGTGCCCCTATAATGCCTGCCTGTGGCCCCCATATACTGCCTGTGCCCCTATAATGCCTGCCTGTGGCCCCCATATACTGCCTGTGACCCCCATATGCTGCCTGTGGCCCCCATATCCCTGCCTGTGGCCCCCATATACTGCCTGTGCCCCTATATACTTGCCTGTGGCCCCCATATACTGCCTGTGCCCCTATAATGCCTGCCTGTGGCCCCCATATACTGCCTGTGCCCCACAATACCAGCCTGTGGCCCCCATATACTGCCTTTTGACCCCCAATCTGCCTGTGGCCCCCATATCCCTGCCTGTGGCCCCCATATAACTGCCTGTGCCCCACAAATCCCTGCCTGTGGCCCCCATATCCCTGCCTGTGGCCCTATAATGACTGCCTGTGGCCCCCATATCCCTGCCGTGCCCCTATATACTGCCTGTGCCCCTATAATGCCTGCCTGTGGGCCCCATATCCCTGCCTGTGGCCCCCATATACTGCCCCGTGCCCCTATATACTTGCCTGTGGCCCCTATTAACCTGCCTGTGCCCAAAAATGCCTGCCTGTGGCCCCCATATACTGCCTGCGGCCCCATATCCCCTCCTCGGCCCCCATATTTCTGCCTGTGCCCCCATAATTGCCTGCCTGTGGCCCCCAATTACTGCCCGTGGCCCCCATATTACTGCCTGTGGCCCCCATATCCCTGCCTGTGGCCCCCCTATACTGCCTGTGCCCCTATAATGCCTGCCTGTGCCCCCATATGCTGCCTGTGGCCCCCATATCCCTGCCTTGTGGCCCCCATAAACCCTGCCTGTGGCCCCCATATGCTGCCTGTGCCCCTAAAAATGCCTGACTGTGCCCCCCATATATTGCCTGTGGCCCCCATATCCCTGCCTGTGGCCCCCATATGCTTTCCTGTGGCCCCCATATTACTTCCTCATGCTCCTATATTCTGCCTCAGTGCCCCTATATTCTGCCTCAGTGCCCCTATATACCGCCTCATGCCCCCATATACCGCCTTGCCCAAATACTGCCTCAGTTGCCCCCATATACTGCTGTGCCCCCCTATATACTGCCTGTGCCCCCCTATATACCTGCCCCGTGGGCCCCTATATACCTGCCTGTGGCCCATATACTGCTTTAGTGCCCCTATATTTCCTAACTGAGGGGACTGCTATACCTAAATTAAGGAGTTGCTGGAAATTGAGGATTCTAAGATATTTTGGTCCAAATCCTCAGGGACGGGGTAAATTTGGGCCGGGGGCAATCAGCATGAAGGTGTGAACCGGGTGGAAAAAGAGAAAGGGAGAGTGAACGACGCGATCAGAAATATGCTCCGGTGAGTCACTAAATGTAACAGCAAAGTGTAATCACTTAATGTCTGCAGAGCGTCTACATACAGCTAGTATCTACCACTATCTGGTCACTGTAAGGCGGTGTATATGTAATCAGAGCCTGTGTACAGCTGATAGTCACATGTTTGGGGTTGTGTTTGGTCAGGGTCTGGCAGGATTATTTGAGCCTTAAGTAGTAAAATTTGGGGTCTTGGTTTTGTAGGAGGGTTTTAGTAACAATCACATTTCTGGTAGATTTGCTCCATGTGTAGGGGGATGTTTTGGTGACTTTAGGGGTATTGTCCCTATGAAGGTGAGAAGTTCTAAAAAGTAAATTTGTCATTGGGATTTTTACTTTTACAGTGACTGCTGAGGAGATTGCGGATCTGTGTGGGATGTGCAGAAAATTATGACAGGAACAGAAGGTTTTCCTGTAAAAAAAACATCCACATTCACAATGAGCTGAAAAATGTTGTGTGAACCCAGCCCTACCCAGAAAAACACAAAGGGCCCGAGCCCCGGATGTTTTAGGACCCTAGCAACGCCCCTGCGATGCAGAATCTCTTTGAAGCAGTAAACAAGTCTCCAGCATAAAGAATTGATTCATACTAATAACCCCACATATGCACATATTGAGCGTCATTCTGGTGGTTTAACAGCATTATGGCTTGTAACAAGGGTTTCATTAGTCAGGGTCGGTTAATGGTGACTGAGTAACTCTCAGTATGACACCTTAGATATTCTGGCCAAGGATATGTCCCAGCAAATTTAGTGCTTGTGAGAAGTGTCAGGTTGGCAGCTCGCTGAAGGTCTTATTGATTCTGAGCAAGTAACCTGCAGCAAGGCGGACACCTGGACAATGCCCCTCAGTTCTGTCAGTGGGACTTAATGTACAAAATGAGTAACATAAGAAAATTTTCTGAATGAAGGACAACTCAGGGTTGTTTAAAGGGTGTGTGGACCTTTGCAACTTTTTTTTATTGCTCCAATGCAACTAAAATTAAATAAATCAACTTTCTAAATTAAAGATCTCTACTATTTGGTGTATACGGCTCCTCTGCAGACCTATGTGTTTCCATGGTAACAGGATACAAGTTAAACTTCATATATAATTAAGTGTGCATAAAGATGATTCTAACAAGGGAATTTTCTGGAGTATTAGAATTGTTTTGAGTCCTGCATCTTCTGACTCCGGAAAGCCTTGACCTATCTGTCCGTATAGGTAAATGTGACTTAAAACAGTTGATCAAACTGTCTAACAGTAAGACAGTTGTTGTTGTCCATAGCAACCAATCAGAGCTCTCAGCTTTCATTTTTGCAAAGCTGTTTATGATTGGTTGCTGTGGACAACAACAACCGTTTTACTACTGGACAGAGGGCAAATTGAAGCTCCTGGGCCCTTGTGCAAAAAGTGAAATGGGGCCCCCCAGCTGCCATGTGCCACTTACAATGCTGGTACCTCCTTATGTGGTAGAAGGGCTATTGGGCCCCCACAGGCTACAAGGCCCAGTAGCGACTGCTACCTCTGTAGCTACACCCCTGCTGCTTGATGGTTTTGATAAATGAGGCCCAATATGTCAGCCTTTTTCCATATAAACATTTGACTCCTCCAGTAACTTAAAATACAGTCACTTTACCTCCACCAGTGCAGGTGATGAACACTGCAACAAAGGGCAAAAAACAGGCATAAACCCTGTGAAGAGACATCAACAGGGAAAAAGCTGTGTCAGTGTTGCTTCATCTCATGCTGACTTTATCACAATCCCAACATAAAACAATATACACAGAGACACCAGGATGAAAAATGTAGGGATTCATATTAACAGCCCAGATGCAGATTGAGATTAGTCCTACATAACTAAATAGTCTTGACACAAAAAAAGTGGAGGGACCATGAAGGTGTATGGAGACTTACAGGCCATAAATACTCTACTAAAATTTAAATATATTGAAATAAGCTCAAGTGAAGAGCCCTGGGACTCCAGTGCCACTTTATGGAAGTAGCATTCCGTAAAGGCATATCCAACCCACGAACAGGTCCCTACCCAAACCCTATACTGTCCTTATATCACAACAAGGTATGACAATAAAGAAACTCTGGCAAAATCCAAATGTCAGAATAAATACTCCTGGAGTTCCCTTGTTGTGATATAGGGACAGTATAGGGTTTGGGCAGGTATTGGTTCCTGTCTGAGGCCGCCCTTTCTAGGGCGGTCATCCTGCTTTAGGCGGGATATTTTTTCTAGAGGGCACATTAAGGTAAGTGTTTCTTTGAATTTTAATAATAATTATATATTAAAAGTTATATTTTATAGGATAGGCTCTCCCTGTTTGCTCTCTGTGAAGTCTTTTTTGAACTTGTTTGGGGATGTATTGCCCATTTATTAACATTTAAAAAAGTGGTGATGGTTCAGACAACTTTATTGTTATAATACTGGTTCTGTGATTTCTTTCATATCCAACCCACCAAAGAGCCTTCAAACATAACTAAGAATTTAAAGCTAAGTCCGTTGCTGACTGAGGACAAACAAAAAACACAAAACAGCTGTCTGCAGATAAGTAACTGGCTTGGCTTTAAGTTCCTAGTCATATTTCAAGGCTTTCTTGTGCGTCAGGTGTGACTTTAAATGACGCTATTTCCAATATAATAATATTTTTGCATAAATTTGACCTAAAACTACATGTACTTGAACAAACATCTGTTGTGAAGAACAGCCCTCAAATTGTCCACTTACACATGATTGTCAACCTACTAACTGAAGCACTTGAATTTTAAATTATTTGATAATCCTAAAGGCTGGATTCACACCTAGCATTTTTTTCACTGACATTTCACTGACATTTGACATACCAGTTTGTCATGGTCTGGAAGGGGTTCCCAACACATGGCTTACTTGTATGTCAGGAAGATTGTGCAGGCTAAGAAGCAGAGCCTGCATGATCAGCACTTGAAACCAGCTGTTTATTACAGCTGACTTTATGTGCTGTTGGCCACGACCGGAGATTATTTCTATAGCAGGTGATAAATCTCCTTTGTAAGACTTCTGGATTGTTTATGACGTCCTCAAACCTGGCGGTGCCATAGGACACAGCCGGATGTGATGATTGACAGTTTATAATACAATGCAGTACAGTGATGTACTGCATTGTATTACACCAACAATCTAATGATTGCTGAGTATAGTCCACTATGGGGACAAGTCAAAATCTTTAATGAATGCCTCTTGTACATTACACTGCAGCTCTACTCCTTATTCTAAGTACAGGTGAGCAGTATGTTTAGCTGTACTCAGAACTCCCATAGAACAGAAGGAAGAGTTGTGTGCAAGCGTGACCAGTTCTTTATTCTGAGTTGAGACTTTTGGGGGGGCCCGTTCTCAAGATAGATGCAGAGGTATAACCCGTACCTATCACACTTTGATGGTATATCCGATCCATGTGCCATCAATGTGCATGGAGGACACAGCTAAAATCCCCTACTTTCCTTTAGTCTACTATTTACCTAATAGAGCCTGTGCACTAAAAGCCACCTCCTCTCTAATCATAGTCTCAGGCTACTGCATTGCCTCCCCCATGCTCTACAGTGCAGCTCTGCTCGTTCAGATTGGCTGTTGTCTATAAGAAACAGTTTTGATGGAAGTCAGTGAATGTAGATATGACTTCAATTAAAGCAATGCACTATAGTAATAAATGCCAACCTTCTGCACATACGCTTAGGCCGTGTTCACACGGCTTATTCACGGCGGATTTGTGAGCCGGATTGCGCTCGCAAAGCTGGCGTGAATAAGGGGCGCAACGGGGGCGGGGCCGGAGCGCGGCGGGGGCGCTGCTCCCCGCCCCCATAGACAATGCATTATCTACGGCGCGTACGCGCCGTAAATAATGTGCATGTCACTTTCTCCCCCCGCGGCGGATTCGCCGAGCGGGGAGGAGTGACGGAATCCACTGTTCTCTATGAGAGCAGTGGATTACCGTAATTACTCCGACGGATTGGCGCCGTACTGCAGCGCAAATCCGGCGACGAGTACGGCGCCAATCCGCGGACCAATAAGCCGTGTGAACGAGGCCTTAGGGGGACATGTATGAAAACTGTCCAGGTCTAAGACTTTCTTTGTTGCCCATAGCAACCAATCAGAGCTCCCCATTCATTTCATAAAGTGCTCTGAGAAAATGAAAGGGGCGCTCTGATTGGTTTCTATGGGCATCAAAAAGTCTTAGACCAAGACAGTTTTCATACATGAGGCCCTTAGGATCTGTCACAATTCCTGTCGGATTTACATTTAGATTTGGGTTTTAAAACTGTAAAAATTTGACTGTATATTATCCCCACAGATCTCAGTTGAAAATTTGAGTTTCAGTCCGCACAACTTGGATTTTCTTAAGGTCAGATTTCAAAACCTTGTCTCCACAGCATTGGTTTCTTGTCAGATTTTCAGCAGATTCAGTATTTAAAATCCAACTGTAACCAGTGCCCCATAGACAACAATAGAATATCTAAGCTGAAGTCTACGCAGCATGGATTTTCTATTGTCAGATTTCTAAACCGCCGGCCTCCGCCAGAATATAGAACACGTTCTATCTTCAGGCGGATTCCCCTACACTTCAATGTACTGGGCAGTCTGAAATTCGAAAACCAACCGTGGTTTTTTGTGCAAACCCAAGCCAAAAACTGCGGTACGCCGTGAAAACATAGCATTAGAACATATTCAATAACCTGCCGTCTTTGAAGTAAAAAAGAAAAACATGTTCCAAACAACTCTATGTCCGATCCACGTCCAAAACCCCATAGAGATGAATGGGACTTGTTGTCTGACTGTGAATACACAAAAGCGACCTAAAAATCCACTAGTAATGATAGTCTATGGGCCGGCGAGGTGCCGCCCCCCCCCCCCCCCTGCTCCTGCCCCGGATTTAAGCCATGTGAACATAGTCTAAGGGTGATGCACCCCGATATGGGAGGGGGATAGAAATCTGTTACATTATTGGTGCATCTATGACTTAAAGGGATTGATTCACTACATTGATTCATATTATCTTAGTCCTGTTTTCTCAGTTTCATTTTTGAATTCAGGGGCGGGTTTACTGGCTTCTACTGACCTGCAGTGACAAGCTGCTGAGGACACCAGGTCTGTAGCTATAGCAACCAGAACTAGCAGCCTACAAGGAGAGTTCGAACAGGTCTGTAACTATAGCAACCAGTACTAGCAGCCTATCAGGAGAGATCAAACAGGTCTGTAGCTATAGCAACCTGAGGAGCTGGTGCAGCCCACACAAGAGGGAATAAGTAGGAATAGGTCAGACACTGTTAAAGGGGTTGTCTCACTACATTGATTCATCTGACCTCAGTCCTGTTTTCTTGGTTTCATTTTGAATTCAGGGGCGTGTTTACTGGCTTCCACTAGGCTGCAGTAGAAGCCAGGTCTGTAGCTATAGCAACCAAGGCTGGCAGCCAATTAGAAGAGATCAAACAGGTCTGTAGCTTTAGCAACCTGAGGAGCTGATGCAGCCCATACAAGAGGGGATATCTCAGAATAGGTAGGACACGGTTAATGGTCAAATATTGCAAAGTGACTTGTTTTTGCAAGATCTTTAACATAAAAAGCAATCTTTGTAGTGAGACCCCTTTAATGGACACTTATTACAAAGTGACTTGTTTTTGCAAGATCTTTAAGATAAAAAGCAATCCTTGTAGTGAGACAACCCCTTTAATCTTCTGTATGTGAACATGTTCGGTATAGTATTTATATTCCAGCATTAAAACCAACTATTGTCCATGTACTTTATTGCTTGCTAATCTGCCACTAACTTTTGCCAATTCTACTCTCCACATTTACAGCTCCGGTTTCAAAGATATTAGCAGCTCTAGCTTTATAACAGTCATTGTTGGCCGGGTCAGAGCTGCTTTCTGGTGGTCTCATAATTTCCCAGCAGCAAACTTTGAAATCATACACCAAAAGCTAGAAGAAGAAGGATTTGTCTATTTCTCTTCCTGGTTGTTTCATTTCCCATTGTGAACTTCTGTTCTAGGCTGTTTTCTAGACAGCAAGGGCAAATTCCACCCCACAGGGTAGAAAGACCTTCTCTAAAATTAATGATCACATTGGCAAAATGCTTTATAGATAAAAGAGACAACCACACCTCATTTCAGATTATCTCCATCTTTGAAGTTCTATAAACTGTAGAACACAGTAACCGTATCCATCATCAAATTGTATCATATGAATAACACTAAGCTCTATAGGGGCCCTGATGATGGTAATCGCCACCCACTTGTGCTAAGGGAGCCAAGAGTGGAAGCAGGTTAGTTGTCAACAGATTTAAGATTACATCAAACACTTCAATTATGGCAGTAGTTCATAATACTAAAACATACACCGTTTTATGTGGAAAAAACTGCTATTAAAACAAATATTTATAAATAAAGCTGAAATATATAATATTTTATAGCGTTTCCTTAGGCTTCTGGTCTGAGTGACTACCACCCATTTGTGCTGAGTGATCAGAAGCAAATAAATTACTGTTCATTGCTTGTAAAGAGATTAACATTAACACTCATATAATCCTAACTCTGTTCCTTATTGGATATATGCAGCATTTTTCCCAATTCAAGTCAAACACCTTGTACTCAGTTTAATAGAGCAGATTTATTAATAGTGGCTTAACTAAAGCAAGCCTAAAGCTAAAGGTGCCTGACTTAAAATATCAAACAGGTCTTTTCTGGATACTTTAGAAAAGTGACTAGTATGGCTCAAACAATGTCTAAAACAGATAAAAATGTGCCAGATTTTTGGTACATTATAAGCCAAGATTGTGGCATGCTGGCCTTAAAAGGGATAACCAGGATTAGAAAAAAATGGCTTTTTTTTTTTTTTTTTTTTAAACATAGCACCACCTCGGTCACAGGGTGTGCCTGAAGTGAATGGAGCTGAGCTGCAATACCAGAAATATGCTGTGACAGCGGTGGTGCTATTTTTGAAGAAAACATCCATTTATTGAGTAAAATGAAAGGACTGTAAAAAATGACCAGAGGTGATACCTGGTAGTAGCAATAAAAAGAGCTTAAGCTTAGGTTTACTTCTATGTCAGAGGTTCTGTTCGGAGCCTTTGTCACAGATTTTGTCAAAAATGATGAAAAAAAATACAGCATGCAGCACTACTTTTTCCACAGACAGACGAAAAACTGCCAGACCTGCAAAGGAGGCATCTAATTGAACTTCCAACCTAGGTATCTCCCTGTATCTTAAACTAAACCTCACTAAAACTGAACTTCTAGTCATCCCACCATCTACTAACAGACCTTACCCTGCCATTTCTGTCTCAATGTGTGGCACCACCATAACTCCTGGGCAGCAGGCCCGCTGTCTGGGGGTTATACTAGATTCCGATCTGTCTTTCTTCCCCTATATTCAGGCCCTTGCCCGCTCCTGTCACCTGCACCTCAAGAACATCTCCAGAATCCGTCCGTTGCTCACTGTGGAAACAACTCAAACTCTCATTGTTGCTCTTATTCATTCTCGTCTCGACTACTGTAACTCCCTACTTGTTGGTCTCCCTCTGTGCAAACTCTCCCCTCTCCAATCTGTCCTGAATGCAGCAGCCAGGCTCATCTTTCTTTCCAGCCGCTATACTGATGCCTCTACCCTGTGTCATTCACTGCACTGGTTGCCTATCCAGTACAGAATACAACATAAACTCATCACTCTCACTCATAAAGCTCTCCACAACGCTGCCCCTCCCTACATCTCCTCCCTCATCTCTGTCTACCAACCGACCCGCTCTCTCCGCTCTGCTGATGATATCAGGTTACACTCATCAATCATCCGAACCTCCCATGCCCATCTCCAAGACTTCACACGTGCGGCACCAGTTCTCTGGAACATGCTACCGCGGGCGATCAGGCACACTCAGAACTCTCATAGCTTTAAGAGGGCCCTGAGAACACATCTTCTCACTCTGGCCTACCAGAATCCCTAATGGCTAACCCCTTCCCCCCTCACTCCCTAGAGCACTCATCTCATTTTCGGCACCTAGCTGTATATAGATGTACTGTTTGGGTGGCAGGTCCATCCGAATTCTACATAAAACAACCTCATATTTATGTCACATGGCTGGACCATTGTAAATCTAGCACTTCTTACCCTTCGTCTCTCCAGTACACCCTAATAGATTGTAAGCTCTTGCGAGCAGGGCCCTCTCACCTTGTGTCTCATCTGTAATTTTCATTGTGCAATGTATTTCTTTTGTCTGTACCTACACCCTCCAAATTGTAAAGTGCTGCGGAATTTGTTGGCGCTATATAAATAAAGATTATTATTATCATTATTATTATTATTAGGTGTGAACTGTGCCTTGTACTCAAGAGGGAAGTGAAGACTTGAGAGGACACAAACAGCCTACATTATTGCCTATGTTTGAGTTATCTGTTGAGGTTTCAGTAAAAAAAAGCAACCGACAGATACCGTGACATGGCACAACAAATGAACAAATGTAACCAGGCCTGGATTCGCCCAAAAGGAAACAGGGGAAACCACCTGTGGGCCCCTGAGAATGGTAGACCTGGAGTTGTTTTTTAACTCTCTCTCTCTCAATGAGAGCTATGAATTACGTTTTTTTGTGGGGCGCAATTCAGGTTTATTTGATGGTAAGCTTTCGAGAGTACTAGCTCTCCTTGTCAGACATAATTTATAACACGACATATGTAAGGACCAAAAGTAGTGGATCCACTGAGCCACCGCAAGCCGTGGTGTAAGCCACACCAGGGAGTGGAGTCTAAGGGTATGTTCAGACGGCGTTTTTGGATCCATTTTGGATGCGTGTTTGGATGCGTTTTGGCTGCAGCAGGAACGTACCCTATAGTTTTAAATAGGGCGTCTGCTGCGACTTAGCAATCAAGAATTGACATGACAAATCTTTGAACGGATCTGAAAGACGCAAGTAAAACACACATCGGCGATCACTCGTCTGAACACTGATGCATGTTTTACATTAAAAGGAATGTAAAATCACATTGCACATTGTTAGATGCGTGTTTGGTTCCGAAAGATGGATCCAAACATGCATCTAATAACGTATCCACACATGGACTGAACACGCCGTGTGAACGTACCCTAGGGGACCGCTGGTTTTCATCAGAGCCCACCAGAAGGCAGAAGATGGGCTTGCTGCAGCAGACGCTGCTCAGGTCGCTACCACTGGCGTGACTTGCCTATGGTGGCGGCCGAGGTGTAACATAGGAAAAAAACATGGCTGAGAAGGCTCATAGACTAGGACAGGTAGGAAGGTCAGTACTGGTGGCAAGAATCATAGTCAAAGGATGGAGAAAAGGAAGTCTGGTACACAGTAAAGGCAAGAACACTCAGGAAACGCTTTCTCAATAGGCTAATGGTTCTAAAGATGCGGCAGGGAGGTCTGGGGAATGCTGGGTAATATAGGGTCAGCGTCCGGCAATTACCCAATTACCTTTAAATGTCACAGAGCCTAGAGTGCGGGGAGAGACAGCACAGGGAGCGGGGAGAGGTGAGTATGCAGAGCGGGGACGAGAATCGTGACTGCGCCCATGCCCCGACCTGCGGATCGCGGCACCACTCGCAGGGACTGCTGTAGGGGAGCTGGAGGTACAACATATAACAAAATGTCTGATGACGAGAGCAAGTACTCTCGAAAGCTTACCATCAGATATGCTTAGTTAGGCTCCAAAAGGTATCGCCTTCTTTCTTCATTCTTCTACTGCTTTCTATAGCTAAGGCGGTACAACATTATACTACTGGAGCGAACAGAGACAGACGAGGCACAAGAAAATCGTCAACATGATAGTGATGTGATTATACTACTTTTTATTATTTTTAAAAATGATCTGTTCCTGTGGATTTTGCTGTTAACCCTCAAAACTGCATTATTTCCATCCCATGCGGAATATCATTGTCAAGGACACGGATGACGTCATCATGTATTTCTCATATACAATGCCATGGAAGTTCATGCCATGATGTGAATAGAATGTGTGACTATGAAGCTGTTACTGTATGAGATTTGGGGTCCCCAACTTCACAGCCGCAACAAATCAATTGCCGCAAAATGTCAACCTGTAACCGGCCTCCTCCGACACATAGGAAACTGGGTCACCATTCCAAGACGTACGTCTCAGGATAAGGAAACCATTACACAGGATGAGATGAGGCCGAACAGGACCTATCAGGCAGCGGCCGGCGCGGGCACAAGAGGAAGCCATGTCCAGACAGAAGAATCAGTCTGATAAGTGGAAGAGGAAGTGGAAGCTCAAGCAGGGTGAGAAGTCTGATTGTAGCTTCCGGCCTTAGAGAACACAGATCTCACAGGGGCCACAGACTCCATGGAATCCCCCCTTCCCCATCGTAGAATTAATCTATGTGAAGGTGTCACTACCCTGCAGGCCAAGCAGACTCATCCTTCAGAAGGGAACAAAGAGAAATCCTCCAGGAAATGGGAAATTCTTGTCATTTTACTCAAGATAAGAAAACAGTTCCCTGTAATAATCAACTGCAGGCGACGAAGGGGTGGAGGGGTCTGATATCACAGAGCACACTAGTCCCACATATTATCTGGATTACAGAGGATTCCCACCCAAATCGGAACAAAATATCAAATATGAGAGAATCACAAGTTAAAACCAAGAGCAAGAACTGACAGCTTTTTTGATGATCAGCTGTCGCTTTGGTTGTCATTTTTAACCATTTATTTCTAAATTAGTGACTGATCCTCACTTTCTCAGCTTTCATCATTCTGCTTAGACAGAATATGGACTGAAATGGCATTACATAAGAAGACATTCAGAGGGGACAGGTGTAATTCTTAATATTGACTCCCTTATGATTCATATAATATGTAAATATAGTGTATAAGGGTATGTTCAATCCATTTTTCAATCCGGATTGAAAAACGCTTTGTAAAACGTATCCAAAGACGTATCCAAAGTGTGGTGCACGCTTTTATGCGTTTTCCATGCAGCGGAAACGCACCCTATAGTTTTAAAACGGATCGAATTGACATGTCAACTCTTTGAACGGATCCGAAAGATGCATGAGAAAGACGCATGTAAACACGCATCAGCCATCACTCGTCTGAACGCACAAATGCAAAAATGTTAACACTAACTTTGCTGCTAAAAAAATAAAACATTTGAAAAGCAGACTTTTTTTAAAACCTTTTTTTTTCTACTTTTTCTAAAATCTTAATTTTAAAAATTACAAAAAAAATTTGATAGGGTAAAATGTTTTTTACATATCAGGGAAAAAAGGCGGAAAAATTTGTAGAATAACCAAGTGAGAAAAAAACATTATAGGGGGTTTCAAATATCCCCCAAGACCCCAAAAACCAGCTCCCCTTTGATATACGTGGAAACGGCCAACAAACCCTCTTTTTCGCCTCAAAATACAAAATAAAAAAGGCCAAAAAATTTTTAACCACCAAAAAGTGTTAAACCTGCAGGAAACTAAATAAATTTGAAATGTACCTGGCCTAAAGGGGAAAGGGTAAAATTTTCGGGGCCCGGGTCCAGGAGTTTGGTTTTCATGGTAAAGGGAAATGCATGGGCGGCATGACATGGTAATTTTGGGGGAATTTTTTTCTCCCCACTGAGTGTGATTTAGTCTAGAAACAGGCCTGAGTGAGTATTTTTTTCTTAAGGCAATTTTTCTCATATCCCATTGGTTCAGCAGGGTTTATCACATACTTTAATTAATGCTACAAGGTTCCTTTAATAAAGCTGACATCAAACCCTGGGGGAAATTTCCCACAACACCCAAAATGTGAGGTCTATCACCCCGGGTTTGGGAAAGGGTAAAAAAATATTGCCCGGTTTAAAATACGCTTCCCCTGGAAGGGAAAAAAAAATGGGAATTTCCAAAGAAGATAAGAAAAAAAAACATCAAAGAAACTGACAAGTCTCCATCGGGTTATTGTAGCAGGATGAGGGGTGACACAAAGTTATGGAGAAGATATGGGGGGGAGTTTCCCTGAGAGCAAATATGTGATGAAATAAGATGTTCACATTGGAGCGAATTCCCAGGGAACATAAAGAGCGAGTATTGTCCCGAGCTCCAAAACTTTTTGGCCCCCCCTGCTGCCTGACCCCAGCAGCCCAACATGGTCGGGCTTAAGGGGGGCTGGCTCAGCTCTGGGTCATTTGGAGGCTGGGAGAATCTGCGAGGCTGCTGCTTCATATGGTTCCAATTAGGACCCTCCTATATGGCGCAGATCGCAACTTCCAGGGTAATACTTATTATTGCTGCTCTACCTATAAGAAACAGTAAATAGCGAAAAATTTGCAATAAAAATAGCTTCCCCCATCATTTATAAAAGAAAAAACATATTTTTAAACTGCGGAGCTGGGTAAAGTCAAAACCCCGTTTTTCTGGGGGGCCCCCAAAAAAACCCCAGATCAATTTATTCAAGTAGTTTACAAGTTTTAGGTTAATAAAGCTTAATCACTGTTTCATTTCTACAATGTGTTTAGACTTCGCATTTTGATTCCTGACCATTTACGAGGTAATTTCGGCATGCATTTTGCCGCGTTTTGCATTCAAAAACCGGGGAAGCGCACCAAAATTAGGTAATTCCCCTAATTCCATAAAGGGGAAATATGGATTTGGTCTCCCTCCCCCCATCGTACAATAAAGATCGGGGAAAAAAAGTGACATTTCAATTACTTTCGACAATATGGGGCCCTCGAAAAAATGAATGTCCCAAGGGGCAAGCGGGCTTTCCACCCCCACAGCCCCCCGGGGGAAATTTCCCGCACATCAGCGCCCCTCCCGAAAGACACAATGTACTGTGGCGGGACAGTAATCGCCGCAGTACAAACGGTAAATATAGCCCTTTTGGAAAAGGGACAGACAGAGGCAAGAAACCCTATAGAGCTACTTCCTGCTGTCAGCTGAGTACTGAAGAGAATTGTCTGCAATTAAGACAACGATCTCTGAAAAAAAATAACACAACCAACAGCAGCAGCACAAATCTCTGTAAGGGCCGGTTCACACGGCTTATTCAAGCTGTAATTGCGGGACGGATTTCGCCCGCAATTACGGCTTGAGAAAGGGGGCGGGGGCGCTGCCCCCGGGGCCCCTAGATTTATTACCACGGCGGTATCCCCCGGGTAATGCGCAGGTCACTTTCTCCCCGCCCAGGGATTCGCCGTGGGGGGAGAGACGGAACCATAGTTCCCTATGAAAACTGAGATACGTAATGGCTGGGCGGTTTTCCGCCTTTTTCCCGCGAGTGGGCATGCAATACGGCTCAATCCGCCCGCAAAAAGCCGGTAAACGGCCCCTTTAAAGGGGTGTTTTTCACACAGTGCATTTTTTTGTGCTTTTTTTAATACTTTTTGGCAAAAGGCCAGAAATTTAATGCTGAAACATTGCTGAAAAAAAATAGGGGGCAAAAACCGGGTAAAATCCGATTTTTACCGCGTTTTTTGTGCAGCAATGTACAGCATTAATTGATGTCCTTTCCTGCACAAAAAACCAAAAAAAAAAACCATCAAAAACGCACTGTGGAAAGCACCCTAAATTCCAAAAATAAAAAATTTTCAGTGGTTTTTTGTAATTTTAGTATTTTCACCCCGCGTAATTTGGCATGCATTTCTTTGCGTTTTTGCGTTTTAATAGGGGCGAGATCCCCCCAAAATTAAGTAATCAAAGTTACATAAAACTATGGATTCGCCTCCTCTCCCCATTTTGTAAAATACCATCGTTTGTACGCGGGGGGAGATAAGTAACGTAAATTTTATTGCGGGCCCCGACTAAAACCTTTCCCGGGGGAGTTTTTTTCCCTTAAACATCTGAAAATCTGATGGAGAATTTTTCACATAGACTTTAATGGTGCGTTCACACAGTAAAGACAAAATATTTAGGGCGACATGTATGAATCTCGCCACGTCGGGGCACACCTTTCCGCCGGTTTTCCGCCGAAATCTGCGCTTGATTTATGTCGGCGCCGGGGCCTCATACATCCTATGTAAAGTCCGCCGGCCTCGCCAGTGTTTGGGGCGCATGGGGGACTTGGGCGCAGTGGGGCGCTGCCCCATGATTCCCCCCCGGGGATTGCACTCATACATGCGGCAAAAGTCCGAAAAAAGGCCCAAAATAAAAATGATAAAAACTGCCCCCAAGTTGCCCGATTTTTATAAAATGAAAAAAATAGGGGGGTAAATAAAAAAAATTTTAATTTCAATAAAATCAGGTTTATTTTCTTTATTTTTTTTACCAAGGGATCAATAGTATGGTGTAACGAAAATAAAGAAATAAACTGATTTTTTTGTTTTAAATATTTTTTTTTTTTTTTGCCCCCATATTATTATTCATTTTTTATACACTGGGAAACTTCTGTGTCTTACATTTGATTTTGGCCATGTAAAAATTTTTATTTCAGATTGCAAGAAAACCCAAGGAGCGTCGCTTGCTCTCCCTTTGGGTTTTCAAAAAACCCGCGCCCTTTTTTTAACTTAGCCAATCACAAACAGGGGCCCCCTCTGCATTTTTTTTCCCATAGAACCTATGGAAAGTACTCGCGCTCTGTTTGGGCAAGCGGAAGGGCCCCCGCCGCTTCAACCAATCACTCTTTTCTGCCTTTTTTCTTTTAACTGCCCCCTTTGAATAATTGAAAATTTTTCCCCCATGGGTTTTAAAAGGCCACTGCGCCCTATTCGATTGGGGCTGGTATTGGTGACCAATGAAAGATTAAAAACAATTTGAATTACGTATTTCCCGGCAATTCCCTCCTTGAAATTTCCTTTATTACGCGGCCCTGGGGCGACAAACGCGTTTTTTCGGGTTTAACTGTTTTTTTTTTTAGAGAAGGTTTCAGCCTTTATCTAAAAAAGATTTACACTTAATAAAAAGGTTTTTTTTATTCATACTCCATCCCACGGCGCGAGCGCCGAATTGCATTGCGCCCATCCTCCAAGACTACAAGGGGGAGAAGTAGCTCGCGCTCTGATTGGGGGGATAGGCAAGCCACCGCTAGCTCACCAATCAGCCTTTTCTTATTTTTACTGCTTTTGAACTGTCCCCCCTTTTGATTTTGATTGGTCAAAACTTCTCCATACTTTAAATGGGTCTTTGTCGCTCCATTCTGTTTGCCCAAAACTTTCCCATAGGAAAAAATGGGTCTTTGTTGCTCCTATTCGATTGGTCAATACTCCCCCATGGGAAATAAGGGGGTCTTTGTCGCTCCTATTCTGATTTTTCAAACTCCCATAGGATATAATGGTCTTTGGCGCTCCTATTCTGATTGGCGGCTTCTCCCAAACCCAAATCAAAGATTTAAACAATTTAATTTAACGTTTTTCCCCCGGCAATTCTCTCTATTGAATTCCTTATGTACGCCGGCCTCGGCGAAAACCTTTGTTGGGGATTTAACTGATTTTTTTTTTAGAAAAGGGGCTTCAGCTCTTTATCTGAAATGTTTTAAAACTTAATAAAAAAATTTTTTTTTAACCCATGCCGCACGGCCTGAGCGCCGGATTGCATTGGGCCCCTTCCCCCATAACACAATGGGGGAAGTACTCCGCTCGATTTGGGTGGGAAGGCAAGCCACCGCTACTACCAATCAGCTCTTTTTTGTATTTTTTACTGTATTTTTAACTGTCCCGCCTTTTATTTTTTATTGGTTCAAACTTCCCAAGGTTAAAAGGATCCCCTTTGCTCCTATTCTTATTGGACAGATACCCGCCCCCGCTACTCAGCCAATCAGTTATTTTCTGCATTTTTTTCTTATTTTGAACTTCCCCCCCCTTTTACCGATGGGCAATATTTTTTCCATAGGTTTTAAAGGTTTACTGTCGCCCTATTCTGATTGGGGGTTTTTCTGCCGACCAATGAGAATAGCTTTCAGAATTTGAATTACTATATTTCCCGGCAATTTTTCCAAACCTAATTCCTGATTTGCGCCGTTCTCCCATTTTTGGAAAGTGATTTTTTTTTAAAAAATTTTTTTTTTTTTTGAGGTTACCTTTTTTTTGAGAATGTTTTCCGCCTTTATAAAGGGGATTTTTTGGAATCATACCCCATGCTGCACGAGCGGACCCGAGATTTTTGTTGCGATCTTCTTTTTGCTTCCTCGCATTTCCTTCTTGCTTCCTTCGCCGCCGCCGGGCATTTACACCAAAATAAACAGGTCGTCGGACTGCCAGCGCTTTGGCACCCCATCGTACACCCCGGGGTTTTCGAGTCGCCGCGTCCCGCCCGGAAGCCACCCCGCGCCCCAACCCCGCCCATTCCCCCGCCCCTTCATGCGGGGGGCAGCTAAAGGGCGAACGCGCGCCTAACACTCATCCCTGCATCCGAAAAGGGGGATTCGGGCCGGGAGGTGCAGTTTACCCCCAAAAACAGGCGAAAAGCCCATTCATACATGTCGCCCTTAGTCTTTTTTTTGGCATGTAGTGGGATGGCTTTTCTCCGTGGTTTGCAGATTCAAGCCGTCCCCCCCTTTACACCCCCAAAATTTTATGTTCAGACCCAAAAACCCACAAAAAATGAACATGTTCCAAGTTTTTTAGTTAGCCAACGTGTCCGGGCGGGTAACGTGCATGTGGACTGCGAATGGGGTTCTCAATTTTTAAATCAATTAAAGGGGACACATTTACAGATGGTTTTCAAATCTGTGGGGACAAGCCCTAATACAAAAAAATGACCAGTAGTCTACACAGGTCTTTTTTTTTTATCAGTTTTCAAAGCTGGAGGTTTTAAGCTTGGGCCACACAGCATAGGACAAAAAAACAAAACCTAAAAACTGCTTAAACTGCTTTGAATGTCAGTTGTTTGTTTAAAGCAGCTGTCTTTCCGATGAGTTTTTTGGGTGGTTTTCATTTTTTTGGTGCATTTTTTGGACTGTTTTTTGGGGAGTTTTTAATGTATGCAAATTTCATATACCTTGTTAAACATCTGGGCAGTGTTTCAGCAGAACCATCCAAAAACGGCACCAAAAACCGCACCAAAAAACGTCTGATGCTTTATATAGACTTCAGTAGTAAATTTTCTGTCGTACTCTGTCATTTTTTGCAACATGAAGCAAAAACAAACAGAAAAAAAACGTTCTGTGGATACTACAGAATGTTTTTACTATTAAAGTCTATGGGATCTGTTACAGTCGTTTTTTCAGCAGTTTTAGAAAATGAAAAACTCTGAAAAAAACGATTGTAAAGCTGTGCTGTGGAAACATAGCCTTTGGAACATGTTGTAAAATCTGCCAGAGAGCGGCAGAAAATTTACTATTGAAGTCTATGGCTATGTCTACAGAGCACAGGTTTTATGTCAGATTTTCTGTGGTTTTTAGTATTAGGCTATGTTCACACGGCGTAATTGCGGGACGTAATTACGCCCCGCAATTATGCCGTGTGGCCGGGGGCGGGAGTGGGGGAGTGAGCGGGGGGCCCGCACTTCGCCGGCCCATAGACAAAAACTACAATCGGCGCGCATACGCCGCTAGTAAGTCACATTTCAATTATCTCCCCCCCCGGCGGCTTATCCGGGCGGGGAGAGGAGACGTAATCCATAGTTCTCTATGAGAACTGTGAATTACAGTAATGAATGGGCCGTTTTCGGCCCGTAATTGGCGCACTTCGGCACGTAATTACGGACCGAAATACGGCCCATTTTAAACCGTGTGAACATGCCTTTAAAAAACCTCTGAAATCTGACGGAGAACTTGTCGCATAGACTGCCTGAAAAACAGCACAAAAAAACACACCAGAAGCCTCACCAAAAAAGCTAAAGTCTACCCAAAAAACTCACCCAGCTGCTTTGGACAAAAAAACTGACAAAATACTCAAAGCGGTTCAAAGCGGTTTTTAGGTTTTGGTTTTCAACAAGTTTTTTTTATCCTATGTTGTGTAGATCTAGCTGTAGGGTAGGTTCACATTGAATTTTTTTTCCACATCAATTTCAACATGGAATCCTCATTGGAATATACATGAGAACTGAGTGGAATCCATGTTCTCTATATTCAATGGAAATCCATTCCATAGTTCACTTAGTTCATAGTTTTTTTCCAACATAGATTTGAAATAAATAAAATAGGACTAATCCATGCCCAAAACAAGGGCCAGATCCGCAGCATGAAAGGTGCAAGCCCGTGGCTGAAATCTGCAGATCCACAATCCATAGTTAACAACATATTCTAATAGTTTGCTAGACAGAATCAATATGAAATCCAAGCTGTTTAGTCCTCACCAGGGGCATAACTACCGGGGTAGCAGGGGTAGCAATTGCTCCGGGGCCCATGCGCTGAGGGGGGCCCGCGCCCCGAGGTAGCTGCTACTGCGTCCGCTGCCCCGGTAATGCCGCTCCTGGGCCCGCCGACATGAACTTAACAGTTTTAAATGCGGGGGGCGGGGAGCTGCGGGGCCCGGGGCATGCTGCCCTCTGAACGCCCCCCCCGGACCCCCGACCCGAGCGTTCAGAGGCAGCGCTGCCTGGAGGTAGCAGAACGGAGCGTCGATCGCTCCGCTCTGCTACTTACCCTGCCGGCGCTCTGTGATCACGTGGGCACGCGCGGTGACGTCACATCAATGCGCCGCCCGCGCTGAGCACAGAGGCTGCAGGGAGGCTGCAGCGCGGCGCATCGGGAGAGCGTGGACTGAGGTAAGTAAACTGTTTCTTATTTTACCTACCCCATCTGCCTGCCGTATACCCCCTTATGCCTGCCGTATACCCCCATATGCCTGCCATATACCCCATGTGCCTGCCGTATACCCCATATGCCTGCCGTATGCCCCCATATGCCTGCCCTATAACCCTATATGCCTGCCGTATACCCCATATAAGCCTGCCTGTATACCCCCCAAGCCTGCCTGTATACCCCCAATGCCTGCCGTATACCCCCATATGCCTGCCGTATACCCCATAATGCCTGCTGTAAACCCCCATATGCCTGCCGTAACCCTATGCGCCTAACCCCATATGCCTGCCGTATACCCCCCTAAAACCTGCCATATACCCCCTATGCCTCCGTAACCCCCCCCTATGCCTGCCTGTATAGCCCCTAACCCCCTGAAATCCCCCCTAAGCCTGCCTTTAAACCCCCCTGGCCTCCGTAACCCCAAGCCTGCCATATCCCCCAATCCTCCTAGATACCCCCCCCCCCCTGCCTAATAGCCCCCCCACCTGCCAAAAATACCCCCCCCGGGCCTCCCCTTTGATACCCCCCCCCCGGGCCTGCCTTGATACCCCCCCCCCCCCCGGCCTGCCAAGATACCCCCCCGGCCTGCCTAAAGCCTCCCCACTTCCTTTCATAGCCCCCCCCCCTGTAATACTCCCACCTGCCTGCATAGCCCCCCAGCCTCCTTTTTTACCCCCAGCCTCCTCATAGCCCCCACCTGCCTTTATAAACCCCCAGCCTCCCATATACCCCCTAAACTACCTATATAGTTTTAAAGTCTGTCCCTGAAACCCATAGCTACCGTGAAGCTTGTCGCCTATAAGCCCCTATAGCCCCCTAAAGTTTGTCTACCTTTATACCCCAAAGCCTGCCTTCACTTATTGGGGGCCCCTTTAGCTCCCAAAAACCCACCTATATGGCCCCTATAGCCCACCTAACCGCTTCACCTGTATGGCCCCCAATAGCTACCAAAACCCCCGCCTGCCTAAGGGGCACTCTTTTGGCTCCCTAAACCTTGCCTATTTGGGGGCCCATATATCCTATCAAACCCTGCCTCCTAAATGACCCCATATAGCCAGGGGCAGTGCTGGAAAAGTCAGGATTCTAAGATTTTGTGCTAAAACTGCAGGGGCAAGTGGTCGGGAGACTCATCATGTGGGGGACTGACCCGGGTGCAAAAAAAGAGAAAGTCCCGACTCATCAGTGAAACGTCACCTTGATCACAAGATGTAACAAAACCCGTAATCACTTATATTCTACAGAGCCTTGGGACCTGGTGTCTACCATATATGGTCACTGTAAAGGTGGTTAAAAACATCTGCAGAGCCTGGTTTTCACTAGTATAACCACATATGGTCATGTATGGTGGGTTTTAAAAACAGTCTGCAGACCTGTGTACACTGGTAAAAACCACTATATGGTCACTATATGGGGGAACATTGACTTTGTACTGATCGTAAAAATGTGGGTATTATTCAGTCATTATGGTGGTAATTTTGGGCAGTTCGCCGGGATAATCAGGGGCCTATTTAGTAGCGAAAAATTTGGATGCTGGTCTTATAAGTGGGTTTGATTGGGGACAGTATGATGGGTGGATTTTGGGAGGTATTTTCCCCCTTTTAAATTTCTACATTAACTAACAGCATGTCCTGGAAAATGGTCGTGGCAGGGGGGGGGGGGCATCCAAAAGTTTGCTTTGGGGGCCCTGGCTTCTCTAGTTACGCCCCTGGTCCTCACCCTTTAGTTTCCTGTCTGTAAATGTAAATAATAGAGTCATAACTCACTGACAGCAAGGAAGGAGCCTGGAAATGGTGAGGAACTGAAATAGTCTTATACCAGCAGAACTTTCCATATACAAAATGGAATAAAACAAATTATTTAAATATTATATATATATATATATATATATATAATATATATATATATATATAAATATATATATATAAATTGGGGCGGAAGGGCTACATGTCAGGCTTCAGTGTAAGGATAAATGCGAATAGCAGAGGGGAAGAGAGGGAAAAACGTGTCCCTGAGGAAAGATTCTGTGTGCACCCCTGAGAAAGTGGATTTTTGTGATGGAGATCCAAGTGTGACACTATAGGGGGTGAAGGGGAAAAAGGTTGTGCTGTATTTGTAGCCCCCCCTTGGGGAAAATTTTTTCCAGTGTCTCCCTGTATTTCCAGTATTTTTTACTGAGGGGGCCCCCCAACACAGTAAACGTGGGAATGGTAAAGGGACACGCTAGACCCAAAAAAGAAGAGGGTTAGCTCAGGCGCTAGTGATGGGCAAGGGCATTTTGGGTTTTACCCCTCAATGGTAAGGAAATTTCCCCCGTAAAGGGAAAATGAGGTAAACAGCAAGGGTTTTTCCCAATTTCCCGAAGGGTTTTCCCGCAGTGGCCCCGATAGAAAATAGCAGGGATACTGAGAAATTTTAACCCCAGCCCTTTTTTACAGGAGATGTGAAAAGGAAAAAATCTCCACACATTGCTGCAAGGATCCGCTTTAAAAAAGAGCCAAAGAGAGGTCTAACAGCGGTTTTTGGAGAGGCGCTTTTTCTTAATGGGTAGAACCTTTAAAAAGTATGAGGTTGGGAGTGGGAACCCGCCAAATTTCTACATGGGTTGTTATGGGGGCTACATGATCCTATTCAGCAGCAGTTTTTCACTAAGAAAATCAATGACACTAATTTGCCCCCCGAGATGAAGCTTTAGGTTTAGGAATTAATCAGTGAGGGGCCAAAACCCCTTTGGGGTGAAGAGGAGTTGTGGGCTCATGGAATCCTGCCCGTCAAAGGGGGAAAACAGGGTTGGGGGTTAGGGGTGACCCTGAGAGGGGGTTTAAAGTCATTACCCCTCGGGGGAAGTTTGTGGGGTTTTCCCGGGGTCCAAACCCAAGGGGCTCCTGCTTAATTTAACCCAAAAAAGGGAAGAAACGCCCAGGGGGCACAAACCAAGCTAGTCCCTTTTTGGGGTAAAAAAAGGGTATAATTTTGATAGCGCTGATAGTTCCCGATAGTTATTTTCAGGAAAACCCTTTTGAATGTCGTCATAATCCTGAAGGTGGGTTTACCCTTGTTTCAGATTTTGCAAAAAGTTTTCCCACTGGGTTTTAAATGGCTAAACCTGCAGTTGCCCATGGGGGAGAAGTGCATGGTTGGGGCCCTCCCAAATGAGTTGTAAAGGGGACCATTTGTCTCTTTCCCTTGAGGTTGTAGGGAAGACGCCCCAAAAAAAGGGCTTTGACCCCCCGGAGGGAGCCTGGGAAAAGGGGGAAAAGCCCTACGGGCTTTATCAAGGGGGGGGGTAAAGTGGCGGACCGGCTTTCATGTATTTTCCTGTTTTTTTGCCACTAGGGAAAATACCCAAATGGTAAATGGCCCAAATGCCACCAAGGATATGTGCCCCTTGGGGGAATAGGAGCCGGTCAGGGTGTTTTTGTCACCACACTAAGGGTTTTGGCAAAGGTATATGGTTATTTGGGGTTTTTACCGCTCTTTGGGGGCGGCTCTTATTTGGGGGTAGACAATGTTCGGGGGGTGTCACTCCCCATTTTCCCATGTTCCATCACATTTTTTGGCATGGGCCCTTGGGGCCTACAAAACCGCTGCCCAGGAATCAGGGGGCGTTTTCGCTACCTCAGTGGTGTGTAAAAAGGGGGCTGGAGAGAGGCTCTGGGCCCCCCGAGGCTTGGAAAAGCCGCGACCCAATGGGGAGACGGGGGGAAGTTTAAGAGTTTATTTGTGTTTGAACTTAGTCCCTCACACATTAGAGAGGGGGCACTCGTCTGTATATTGTGTATTAGTGGCCAAAACTCCGAGGGTTTTTTTTTTGGATATTTTTGAATATGTGCCTCAATAAAAATGGCTCAAGGGCCCGATTCACTGAAGCCCGTGTTTGGGGGCCATCATCCGTCTTACGAAAAGCGGCGATCCCAACTTCAATTTATATATATATATAATATATATTAAAAAAATATATTTTAAAATATATATATATATATTATAATATATATAACAAAATAAAAATCCATACCCTCATTTTTTATCGGTACCAGTAACTTTTTTTTCCTTTCTTCTAATGGGGGGCTTTTGCTGCTGCTGGTCAAAAATGCCCTTATTAAAAAAACCTTTTTCAAAAATCGTTTTGTAATTAAAAAACCCCATTTTTTAAACTAGCAGAATATTTGAGTGCAGCTCTGGATTTAAAAAACTGGATGAAAACTGATAAATTAAATGTAGGATAACTACTGTATGTAAACAATGTTTCTCCCAAAAATAATGAGGGGAAGCCTCGGGGGAAATTAATACTGGTTTAAAGTGTTGAGCGAAAATTAAACGACAAAGTTGGAAATGGGCACATTTTTTTATGGTGAGGGGTTTTTTTAAGATATGCGATAAATTTGGGTTTAAAAAATCTGTGCATAAACTATTAAAGATCGCGCCTTTTTTCCCCCCTTTTTTTAAATTTTTGGGGCGGCCACAAATCAGATTACAGAATAGAGCAGGTTTGGGAAATGTGTGTGCGACTCATGACTGGTTTGGGGAATGGTTGCGTTTGGGCCCTGGAAAAATCCATGACCTGGGTTTTACATAGAAAAAGGGGTTTCCCTTTTTCGGGCCCAAATTCTCCCAGCGCTCAAGCAAAAGGGACGTGCGCCCTCCCTTATGTCCAAACAGCCAGCAAATTTTTTATTTTTTTCCTTAAACAGAGAAACCTCTACTATTAGCTGTGACCCCTTACAATTTAGTTAATTAGAGTTTGGGGAAAAAATTTTATATAGTTAGGTAGAAAAATTTTAAAGGAGTATCAAACCGCTGAAAAGGGTTCACGGGGGGGGGAGGGAGGGGAAAGGGGGGCCCCCCGTGGGGCGAACAACAAACAAGCTCTATAAAGAATCTGGATAAAAGTTTCACCAAGACTTAGTGAAAGACATTGCAAAAGTTTTAATTTTTAAAACATTTTTCTTTTGAAATATACCTGGATAATTGGCCACCCCTAAACTTATAGGTTTACACATTTTTTTCAAAGAAAACCTGCAGGCCCTCTTTGTTTTTTTCCCAAAACTCTTTTTATTATCAGAAAACCCATTTAAATAGGTTTTCATTTTAAAATTTTCCCCATTCCACCTTTTTTTGAAAAACCACCTTGTACTTAAATTAAATCCAAAAGGGTCACACAGGTTATAGGTGCCAAAATACCTTGAAAATTCCGAATACATTATAAACTTTTTTTTTTTTGATTTTGGGCACTTACAGCTTTGTTCATGTGAGGCACCTTTTTCCCTTTAAAATGTGAATACTGCTTTTTTTTTAGTCACCACGGGTAAAATTGAAAAGGTGCCAAAAAATCCCATTTTATTTCCGAAAAAAATTACAGATATTTTTTTTTTTGGGCCACTTTGCCCAGCCCCAAAATTTTTTTAAAAGCCACCTTGCAGTAAATTTTTTTAATAAAGCAATTTTTGGTAGTTACCACGGGTTTAATTTGATAGTTTCCCCAAAAAAAATACCTTTAATATCCAAAACATTACAGAAAGTTTTTTTGACTTTGGTGCACTACAGCTTTTTTCTTTGGGGGCACCTTCCCTTTAAAAATTTTGAATACAGAAAATTTTCTAGTCCCCACAGGTGCTTGATGGGGTCCCAAAAAAATCCCTTTTAAATTTTTCCCAAATACTTTAAAGATACGTGTTTTTTGAAACTTTTGCCCAGCCCCAATTTTTTGATAGAGCCCCCCTTTGCCTTAAATGTAATACTGCAATTTTTTAGCCCACCACAGGTAAAATTGGGATGGGTCCCAAAAAAAATACCTTTTTTTAAAAACCCAAAATTACATTTCAGATACGTTTTTTTTTCACTTTGGCGCAGGCCAGCTTTTTTTGGACTTGATAGATCTAGATTTGCGTTATATTTTTAAACCATCAAAATTTTTTTTTGATTTGAGGGATTTTAAAAATACTGTGATTTGCCGTCCCTTTTAAAAAAGAGACTTTCCAAAAACCCTTTCCCTCCTCTCAAATTTTAATTTTTTGAAAAATGGAGCGAAATTCAGGTGGTAAACGAAAACAAAAAAGGGGGGGAAGGGGTAAGGAGGTAGAGGGTACGGGAAAAAAGGGGAAAGGTTTTCCTTCCAGTGCCCTGGCGACAACAAACCCTTCCACGGTCTTTGTTTCCCGGGCCCTCAGGCCTGTCCAAACGCTGGGTCAGGGGCCCCCTGAATCTCAGAAAAGAACAGCGCGCCAATCGTCCCTTTAAATGGGTTTAAAGCAACCTGCATCCCCAGTCTTACCCCTCTCCTCAGCATCCCCGGCCCCCAAATTTTCCCTCATCAGCATCACCAGCAACCATCCAACATGAAGCAGCCCAAATGTCAAATCGTTGGGACCCACCAAATGTGGATCCCATTTTCGGGAAAACCTCTTTGATGACCAAAAATGCCGGTTTGGGGGCTGAAGGGGATGTTTTAAAAGGGAAAAAAACCAAAGAGGAAAATTTTCTCCGCTCTGACGGGCCCCGTTACTGGGTGCCATCAGAGGAGGGGAAGGAAGGCCGTTTAAATCGGCAAAAAACCCGGGCGGTTCCCCAAAGCCTTGCCGTCCCTCTTGCTTTAGCCCGCAGCTTTTTGGGTGCAAAAATTTCAGGACGGGCGAAGCCCCCTTTGTTGAAGATGATAATGACGAAAAAAATTTTTTGGGGTAAACCAACGTGGGCCCTTTTCCGCAGAAAATTTTCTTGCAGCGCTTCATCACTGGAACCCAGGAGGGGGGAAAAAAAAATGATGGGGGGAGTTCAGTACCCGGGGTTTCCCCCTCAAAAAAAGGGGGAGGGCGGGCCCCAGAAGGGGCCGCTGAAATGAATTTTCCGCCAGCCACGGTCCCGCGCAAAAAACCCCCCTCCTCGCCCTTTTCGGGCCCTCAAAAAAGGGCCAGGACCTCTCAACCTGGCCTTCTTTGACCAATCCTCTGATTCACCCAGCGATGTTTAATATTCCGCCCCTTTTCCGTAAAAGCATAAGGGAGGAAAAGGGAAGAACCTTAGGGGGGGTTAACCCACCACCCCAAAATGTCTAGTCACATGCAGCGAATCATGAGTTTGGGAAAAGGATGAACACTTCCAAAAAAAGGCCAACCACGCCGGGGCCCCAACCACTTGTCACACCTCAATCTCCGCCTCCTCCGCCACCACCAACGTTTTTTCCCGCTTCCCATGTCTTCCCGGGGGTCATTATCCGGGATTTAGCCTCCGCTTCAGCCCCCCACCGTCGCCCGGGGTACCACCAGCACCACCAGAGACCCATCCTACCCCCTTTTTCCCCTTTCCCCCAGGTTTTAAAGACCTGCACCCCGTAAAAAACGGCCATTCCTAGCAGCCACCTTTTGTTCCTTCCATTTTTTTGGGGCAAAGAAACCCTTTTAAACCAAACCCTCCCAAAGCCAAAAACCTGAATGTCGGCATTGCCAGGCTTTTGGCCTTGGAAATGTTTCCCCTTTTTTTCTGGGGGGACACAGATGGGTTTCCGCCACTCAAAGGCCCTTCCCGCCCCCAAAACCAAATGCCAGCAGGGATTTCTTTGGGCCCAAAAAACCGTCCCGCCCTGGCCACCCACGTGGGCATCAAAAATTTCAAGGGGCGTTGGGCCCGCATCTGGTTTCCGGGAAAAATCCCCTCTACCCCCCGACCCCATGGACATTTAAAACACGGCCAAGGCCCCCTATATCCTGTGACAGCTCACGGGGGAGCGGGTGGGATGTCCCTGGGGGGGGGACGGGGCTCTCAGGCCCCGGCGCACGCTCTTCAAAACCGCAAAGGGGTGGGGCAGGGTTTTTTCCCCCAAGGGCCTCTGGGGCATCAAGGGGCCCAAAAAAACCAGGCCGTGTTTTAAATTAATCTGTTTGGGAGACCGGGCCCCACACAGGTCAGGACGTGGAAAGGGTTTTCCCCCCAACGAGACCAAGCGCTGGGTTGGGGGCCAAGAACCCCTTTTCCAGGCAAGGTGGGTTCGATAAACGGGGGAAAACTGCTGGCCGCCCTTAAAACGGTTTGACTTTTGGGGCCACCCTTGCCGGCACAAATTTATGAACCTTGTCCCTTCCCCTAAATTTCAAAAAAGCCCACCCGGGGCCCGGACTCCCTGGGTGAAAGGGAAAGGGTCGAAGTCTAAGTTTTTCCCCTTTCCCCCGTTTGCACCCTGCTTCGTCCCCCCTGCCTGCGTTGCCGCTTTAGCTCGGCCTCCCATCAACCGTCCCCATTAGTTTACGTGGGGAACCCCGCTGGAATTCCACCCCCCCACATCTCCAGCGATTGTGGCAGCAGCGCAATTCCAAATTAAAGCAGAAAGAATGACACATTTCCCCGACCAACAGCGGGGCGGGACCTCGGGGTGTTGAGCCCCGGCCCCAGAGGGGGAGGCAGGTGAAAGAGCTCTGCACCAACCTTGCCAGTTTTTTAAGAAAACCACCAAAAAAAATTGGGTTTTTAGTTTTTTTGGGGGAAAAGCCCTTTTCCAGCCAAAGAGCATTGTGGGGAACTTTTGTTCTGGGAAAGACGTTGGACAAAATCGAAACAACATCCCCCCACGACGGAGGGGGGAAGGGCACAGATGCCGACACGGATCCTTCCCCTTTCCCTCAAATCCACAAAGGGCCCCACAGTTTTTACAATTTTTATCGGTCTTCATTAGGGGAGTTGGGGTTCCTGGGTCCAGGGGTAGTGCAAGGTGGCGCATCAGCTTTTCAGGGGGCATCATCTGAGGGAAGGGCAAAAGGGGTGTGAAGCTGTGGGCCCGGGGGCAACGGAAAGGGGGAGGAGGAGGGGGTTAAACCCAGACACGGGTGTTACCGACTCCCTGCCTTGGAAAAAGGTTGGGGGCGAAATTTTAGGTGGAGGAGGAAGATGAGGAAGATCAGTTTGGGTAGTGCCCCTTTGACCCAGAGGCTTGGGGAAAACAAGGGTCCAAACTCTCACATGAAATGCTTTGGGTGCCCATTTTTTTCCCAAAAAGGTCCCGCATTAAGGCCCCTCAAAATGAACAACATTACTGGGTTTCCACCCCCTGGGGTCCCCAGTAAAAAAACAAAACTCAGCACTTTCCTTCCACCCCCCACCCCAAAAAGATTTAAAATTGCAGGGAAAAGGGGGACCTTTCTGAATTTATCAAATGGAGACAAACGTTGCACGTTCATCCCTTCCCCAAAAGTCACGGGGGAAAAAAACAATCAGCGACGTGACAGCAGTAGCCCTTTCCAAGTACGAAGCGGCAACAGCAGGCCCCAAAGGGGCAGAAGCCTAAAGGGGGGACCCTCGGCAATTTTTTGTTTTTCCACCTCACCAAAAGCATGCAATGCAGGGCAAAAACATCCAACAACAAAATCACCAAGGAAACATGGGGGGATGACTATTCGCGTCTCAACACCGATGTTTTTGTTTTGTTGGGCCGGACCCAATAGATTTTTTTGGGGATCCAAAAAAAGGACGAATGGCCCAGCTTTGGGTCGTCACGCCATAGAGGTTTTTTGTCCTGCCCACAGCCACGCATAAACTTTAACGGACCTTCCCACAGCTGGAGGTCATTACAAACAAAGCATCCCTTTTTTCCCCAATAATGTGGATCTTTAGATGATTTGTGGCCCCAATTTCCGGGTCACCGATTATTTTTCCCGGTCCTACTTCACTTCCTCTTCAAAAAAAGAAATGGGCCCCCTTGAAAAAATGTTTTTTTAAAATAATTCATTTTTACTGCAATTTTTAAATTTTCTTTTTCCCCCCAAAAGTTCATTTTGCCCGGTTTTTTCGTTGAGGGGACCCGTAAAAGACACCAAGGTTTCATGAAAAAACCATATTTCCCTTTTTCTCACTTTATCTTAAGAAAATTTTCGGGATTGCAATGGGTTTTGGGGGGTCCCCTTTTCTGTGAATACCTTATAAATTTTGGTCCTTTGGAACAGAAATGTGGCTTCTAAAATGGCAAATTTCTCCCTCACAAATTTTTTAAAAGTGGCTGAGAAGGGGCATTTTTTTTAATTTTTTGTGGGTTTAAACGCTTTTTAAATTGGGAGCAAATAACTACAGGGGGCCTATTATTAAAAAAAATGTTGTTTCTAACATTCATTTGTTCTTCACAATTGTCAAGAGTGGCTCAAGGTTGATGGTGCTGTCAGAAAACAGGAATAGGTAAAGGAAAACTGTTAAATGGACACAAATTGCAAAATGACTTGTTTTTTGCAAAGATTTTTAACATAGCTATCAATCCCTGTATTAGACAACCCTTTTAAAATACAATTAAAAAAAAAAAAACAAAGACATGGTGGGTTTCCATCCTATTTTAAAAAATGTGTTTTCTAGAATTAAACACTAAAAAACTTGCATGTACAAAATAGCTGGTAAAAAAATTCCTCTGAATTTACAAGGGAGTTACAGGAAAACTTGACCAGATTAGGTTATTCAGAGGACATGGAGTATGGAGCACGGACAGAGAACAAAGTTCCTCCAGCACGTTGAGTAAAATGAGAAAAAGAATGCCAAGCAAAAGGGCACCTGGGTGTAACAGGAGCGTTAACCACCAGTATTTCCAAGTGAAGCTCAATTGGTCCGCACTCATACGGAGGGGCAAGCGCTACCCAGGAATTGACTGTGTACTGAGGAAGGCTGGATTTCTCACACTTCCGCTTCCGCACTCTGCTTCAGCACGACAGTTTTCGTTGCTGCGTCATCAGGGCATTTTAACCTGCGTGTTAATAGATGACGGACGCCAGCCTGGGCTCTCACCGCACCCACTGTAACTCCGGCCCTGGGTCATGCTGTGGCACAGGACAGGTATAGTCAATGTCCAGTTCAACTAAAATGGTAGTTGAAAGACTACTTTTTCCGGCACTTTTTAATCTGTGGGTCAGACAGGTTTAAGGGTCATGCTGCGGTACAGGACAGGATTTGTCAATGTCCAGTTCAACTAAAATGGTGGTTGAAAGACTCCTTTTTCCGGCACTTTTTAATCTGGGGGTCAGACAGGTTTAATGGTCATACTGTGGCCCAGGACAGGGACAGTATATGTCCAGTTCAACTAAAATGGTGGTTGAAAGACTCCTTTTTCCAGCACTTTTTAATCTGGGGTCAGACAGGTTTAATGGTCATACTGCGGTCCAGGACAGTTCTAGTCAATGTCCAGTTCAACTAAAATGGTGTTCAAAGACTACTTTCTTCCGGCACTTTTTAATCTGTGGGTCCATGCAGTTTTTAGGTCATGCTGCGTTCCAGGACAGGGATATCAATGTCCAGTTCAAGTAAAAATGATGGTTCAAATAATACTGCCTTCTGGCACTTTTTAATTTGTGGGTGATGCAGGTTTAAGGTCATGCTGTGGTACAAGACAGGATAGTGAATGGTGTGTGAACTTTTTTTCTGTGGCTTTTATAGCCTAAGTGTTGTGCCTAAGATGTAGCAGGTATCCATTTGACTGTTGTGGCTGTTAATTCCAACTTCTCCAGCCCTGTTTGGGTGTAAGAATGAAGGTGTTGTTGCTCTCCCATAGACTTTAATGGTCATCGCTCATAATCGACTGCTCACTATCGAAAAACCTTATCGATGGTGGCCGACTATCAACTATCGCCCGATGTCGATAGCCAACGTAATCGCTCAACACTGTACTGGATGTAACTGAGGAATAATGTAGCATAACTAATGTATGTACACAGTGATTTCACCAACAGAATAGTGGGTGCAGCTCTGAAGAATAATATAGGATGTAACTCAGGATCAGCACTGAATAAGTAATATAAGGAACTGTCCAAACACCCGGCACGCTGTATGGGAAGGCTAAACATGACCAGGCTAATAGGAAGCAGTGCGTCATGGAGGTAGTGGGGCCAAACAGTCAGTGTGTGTGGCAGGAGAGCAGGAGTCATTCAGCCTGTGGAAGAAGAAATGTAAGGTCACTGTTCATCAGTCTACTGCTCCCCAGTGAAAATGGCAACAGTGGGGGAAGTTTTAGAGCAGATGCTGGTTCCCGTGGTCCTGACTGGCTGGGGGAGCAGGAGTAAGTTATATTGAGCAGTATGGCAGGGCCGCAAATGTATGGTAGGGCTGCAATGGATTGGGCCTGCTCTTGCACCTGCCTCCCATCAAGTTACCCCAGCGGTGGGCCCTGCTGGTAATGTTCTGGTTAGGGGGGCCCAATAGTTTTGTCCCAGGCAGCAGCGAAGTAGGTGGTGTGGCCACCACTAGGTCGACAGCAGTGCTGGTGGAAATGGAAGATGGCGGGCAGTGGGTGACTGGCCCTTTCTTATCATCAACAGGCAGTGAACTTGAGGATTCAAGGAGTTATCAGGGAGCGTGAAGGACTTGCTAACTCATTTGGAATGTGGCTGGAGGGAGCATTTTAGGTGGGCTGTCCCTAGTATCGGCTTGGGTTTGATCACAAAAAATGGTGGTGGGGATGGTGATGTCGTTGGCTGGTGACACTTGGATGACCGGGGCGAGGTTTACATGTACGTTGAAGATCCATTGGGTGCACATTTGAAGCTGTATACCACTGGAACCTGGAAAGACAGAGAGCCCTGTAACTTCCTTGAGTTTTTTGGGTATTGTGCTGAATTCTGTGCCAGAGGATACGTTTCTTTTCTTACGGCGAGAGGTTGGGCACTTATTGAGTAGGAAAAACATTTTTAGGGAGTTGCAATCCTTGTTGGGTAAACTTAACTTTGCCTGCAGGATTATGTTTATAGTAAGGATATTTTTTGGCATCTTACGGGGGCGATGAGGAGAGTTAGGGGGTGTTCACACTGGGTCTTTTGGAACATATTTTTGCGCATATTTTGGGAATAATTTTCCAAAATACATGCCGACATATGCCCCAAAAAATTTTTAAGACACCTGTCATTGACTTTAAATTAAAATACATGCCGTCAATCACGCACCGCGTATTTTAAGCTCATAATTTAGCACGTGTCTGAAAAGAATTGACATGGCAATTCTTTCAGGCATATATGCGCTATAACAGAGTTAAGCATAGGATGCTGAAATCTGTCCTAAGGCTATTGCGTGTCGTTTGCTCTGCTTTGTTAAAATTACAGGCCTTGCAAGCCTTAGTGTTCCACTTCACTTTGTGAGGTTGCAAAGGAGGAGCACTAGGCAGATTTAAGAGTGTGGTACACATTGTTCAAGCAATATAATGGTCGGTCTTTGAAGAAAGTAGATGATGACTTTGAGATTTTTAGGGACACAGTAGGAGGTGGGTATTGTAGAGGAAGGTGATGTGCTGCTTCGTGGCTGGATAGGTGAGTTGCAGAAGAACTAGTGCGGAATTTGGCATTGCCTGAGTTATTCCCTATTGTGTTGGTGACAATTTTCACTGTGATAACCTTGGATTCTTTGAAATAAACAACAATTTATGCTGATGCCACTCTTGGATATTTACTTTGTATTATTGGAGGTGAAGGCTTGGCTACCTTTCCTAGGTTGTTCTGTTGTAAGCCGTGTACCGAGGTGGGCCCCTCATAATACAGCAAAGTCACGAACGAGGAAAATACTCCAACACCCAATTCAATCAAAGGATGTTTTCTGAACTTGCGGTGTAACGGTGAGCGGGTAAAGCGGTAGGGACCCACTGGCCCCCTGCCTCTTGCTCCGAGGGGCACAACTAAGGGCCCCCCATCGGGAAAGGGTATCTTCACAGAGCCTTTTGTGGTAAGGTTGGCTGACGCTGACACCCACCGGTGCTACCTCAAGCAGCCCCCCACAGGGCAGCTACCAACAGGCCAGAAGTGCCAACAAAGGCACCCAAACAGAATAGGAACAAGCAAAGCAACTAATATGGATATTGCAGGACAAAAAAGACGGACAAAACATGCCAAGCAAAAAGGGGTTAAGGGAACAAAAAATAGACAGACTGAAGACACCAAGAACATAAGCAGAGACAAAGCTAAACCGGGCAAAAAACCCAAAGGCATACCGGCAGGAACAGGGGGCAAGAACAAGGCAAGGAAACTCACAAAGACACAGACAGAGACAAAAAAGAGACCACATGGGCACCCCGGGACTCTAACAAACAAGAACAAAAACACACAGCAACAGACTACACCAAGAACAACAAAAAAAACAACAACTACACAACAAGGGTCGGCGGAGTGTGAGGAAAAGCAGGGTTATAAACCCACAGGGGAAGGGGATTGGCAGAGGAAGCCCAACCCCCTGCACACTTGGGGAAAAAAGGGGAAAGGGGAAAATTTTGGCCGCCGCCCCTATAGAGCACAAGGGAAAGGGGACAGCCCAAAATGGGAGGAAATCACAGGGGGAGTAAGCAAAGCTACAGGGGCCTCACAGCGACATGCAACAGGAAAAAAGATCTGCGATAGGAAAATAGGGCGACTGCGTTTGCACGAGGGCCCCAGGCAAGGCAAAAAGTGGCCGGACCGTGACAGTACCCCCCCTCCCTTAAACCCCCTCCTCCCCTCCATCCCAAAAGGAAATTTCCCCCTGGTCTGGGGGCCCAAACAACCGGGGGGCAACCCCCCAAAACCAACTACAGGTGCACAGCAGTACGGAATACCTAGGAAATGGAGGTGACAGGAGGAACAAACGGGGACAAGCAAAAATGGGAGGGAACCCAGGGGGAGCCTAAGCCACGGGCCAAAAGGTCAAGGGGGGGAGTAAGCCACGGGACTCAGAAGGTCAGGGGGAGACCGTAAGCCCGGGGGGCTCAGAAGGCCAGGGCGGAACCCTAACCACGGGGGCTCAGAAGGCTCAGGCGAGACCGAACCACGGGGACCAGAAGGGGCAGGCGAGACCTAAGCCCCGGGGGCACAGAAGCCACAACCGTAAAAACCCGGGGCTCAAAGCCAGGGGGAGACCGTAGCCACGGGGACTCAGAAGGCTCAGGGCGAGACCGGTAAGCCACGTGGACCTCAGAAGACTCAGGTGCGACCGTAAGCCACGGGGAACTCAGAAGGCACGGGCGAGACAGTAATCCACGGACGTGCAGAAGGCTCAGGGCGAGACGTGAAGCCCACGGGGACTCAAGAGGCTCAGGGCAGAGCCGTACGCCACGGACTCCAGAAAGGCTTCTAGGGCGAGACCGTAAGCCACGAGCGACTCAAACCTGGGTACACTGAGACCAGCAGCTCCCAAACACCAAAGACCTACCAAAAAAGAAAAAACACTCCCCACTAACTACATAGAGACAAAGCCAGATAACAAACCCTGCACATGGACCGAAAAACAGAGGCGGCAAAATGTCAGTAGTCCAAGCCTGTCTACTGTAACGGGTGAGCGTGTAAAAGCGGGTAGCTGGACACCACGGGTGGAACCACTGAGCCCGGGCTTTCTCCGAGGTATGCACAACTAAGTGTCCATCCGGCAGATGTATGCGTTCACAGAGCCATTGATGGTAATTGGTTTGCGGCTGCACTCTGACAGCCACCAGGTGCTACCTCAAGAGCCATTCCCCAGCATGGCAGTCTCGCGAGTGCTGACAACAGTCAAAGAGCCAATGCTAGGCACCAACAGAATAGGAACAGAGTGATCAAAGCAGACACTCAACGTGAAATGTATATGTGCCAGGTGACAACAAAGACAGAGGACAAAACGGTATGCCAGCAAGAAGAGTTAAGGAGGAACAATAAAATAGACGAGACTTGAAGACGACCAAGAACATAAGCAGAGACATAAGCTAAACTCAGGCACGTACACGCCCAGTCAGACCAGGGCAGGAACACGGGCCAGAGAACAAGGCAAGGATAACTCACAAAGACACAGACAGATGACACAAAGTGAGACCACATTTGCACTACCGGACTGGCTAACAAAACAAGATCATAAGACAGACTACACCAAGAACAACAACAAAAACAACAACATGACACAACAAGGACTCAGGCAGGGAGTGTGACGGAATAAGCAGGCTTATAACCACAGGTGGAAGGCAGGGTTGAGGGCAGAGGAAGCCCAACCCGCTGCACACTTGTGGGAATAAAGGAAGGGAAGCATGTGGCCCATGCCGCCTCGAAAAGAGCAACAAGGAATAGGGCAGGCATCAGCAAGATGGCAGGAGCATCACAATCAACGTGTTGATAGCTAAGCATAAGAGCTACATGGCGCTAACCAGGCGACACTGCAACAGGAAAACAGATCTGCGATAGGAACATAGGTACGACTGCGGTTTCGCAGCAGAGGCCGCAGCGCAAGGACAGGAATGTGGCAAGGACCGTGACAGCGGGAAAAGTATGTTCAACAAATTCCCCAATCTACGCCTGAGTGTATTTTCTGGTTTTCCAGATTTGAATACCTACCCCATTGAGTCTTGTAAAGTACAATCACCCTTTATTCCGTTTTAATACCTAACACATGACGAACTTGTATGATGGTGCAGTTCAAATGGATCACTCGCAGTGTAGCACAACAGACATTACAACCTCAATTTGTCTTTACTGCTATTCCCAGAAGACATAATATATAACATTTTGAGTAATACCACAAACCAGTATGCAATAGTAACAAATACTATGACAAGCCCATCTCCAATATCCTGAATCAAGCGAACCAAATCGGCCTAACTAGCTAATACAAGGCCCATATAAATAGATTTCTAGGTTAGTTGGGGTGCACGCTATCGACCCGGGTCTACCTTGAAATTGCAGATAGTCACTGCTCTGAGATGAGGGTCCCTTCAGTTGGAATCAGATATCCAAGACGTTAGTTGTTCCTCTCTGTCTCTGGATCCTGCAGAATGTCCGTTCTGTCACAGTGCTTTCCTCGCCAACAGCATCAATGCAGCCAGCTGAACTCTTCTCTCTCACACGAGTTGATCCCAGTTCATGGATTCACAGAGTCACGAGATCTAAGCAAAACCGTGCTTAGCGTTTGTCTTCTGTCTGATATCTCAGTCTCATCACTTCTTCTCTCTAAGATGGCTGCTGCTCCCTCATGTCTCTCTGTCACATGACATGTCTTACTATCTATTATGCATAAATTAGATACTGAAAACAGTGGTATCTTGTGGCCAAACAACAGAATGCACAGATAATTTGCAATCATCAATTACACATAGGATTTTACTGGGTAAACACAATAAGACTGTTTCACCTTCCCATACTGTTGCATTGGAATGTTACATCTTGGATTTTGAGGTCTTCCGTGCTGTCCAAACCTAATTTTTTTCTAAGCAATCAACAATATATCCGCCTCCTCACCACCAGTCATCCGTCTGCTGTGACAGCTGGTGCTGACTTGTGTGTACATAAATGCATGGGTGGTAGCGGTGTACATTCCAGGAATTCACAACTCAATTGCTGATGCTCTCTCTTGTTCACAGCTGGACCATTTCTGGTCCTTGACAACCTAGGCATAGTTTGTGGGAGAAGTTTGCCCATTATACTTGTGGGATCTGGTGTACGAGAGGCGGGGCAACTGATAGGGAATTCGTCGACTGTGGGAATGTGGGCGGCATACAAAGCGACATGGAGAGAGCGGGAAGTTTGGTTGTGCCAGTTGGTTTTTCGGCTTAAAATAGGGGTCTTTTTGTTAGGCATTTTGATTTGGAAGCAAATTTTTTGGTCCAACAGAACGCTGTGAGGATGACAAATGTGGCTTATGGGAGTTCAGGTCAAATTGAAAGGGTTTAGTTGAGTCTGTAGGAGTTGACTCACATGCTTAAAGTGGTCAAGGCATGCTCATGTGGCGGTTCAGGGGCCCTTGGAGTTTGTGGTTTTTGGATGGGTGGTTCATCATGGTGATGGCCCCTCGTTTTTGGAGAAATTTTGGTCGGTCAGGCAAAGATGGTGTGACTTTGTTACAGGAGTAGGATACCACTGGGAGCTTGGTTATTTTATAAATTAAGTCTTGGAAGGGAGAAAAAAAAGACATGGATTGCACATCCACATACCATACATTGATCTATTGCTTCTCAGCAAACATTTAGAAAAATGAACAGGAGGTTCTTAGTATACTTTTTGATAAAAAAAAAAAAATGATATAAGCCCACTTGCCACCTTGTGTCGACCTCTTTAAAGTGGGTCCCTACGCTAATAGATGACTACCACCATAGCAAATGCAACTCCAGTAAGGGGTACAACCTAGTGGTCAAACCACACCACTGCTGCCAGACCTAGCGTAGCCCCGGCTCTGGATCACACCATCCCACAGGCACTGCTTCACAGTAGCAATGGCCACCACACAGCACAAGAAAGGATCACAAACGCTCAGGTTTCCATGGGCTCCCATGAAGCAGATTGAAAGAAAAAGGGCAATGGCCTTTATACACAGTATTTATAATTAAAACACCTGGGCCAAATGGGGAGGTGTTCTGGTCCAAGGCAAAACAACAACAAAAATGAAGGGACGGATATATCTAAAGAAGTGGCAACTGGGCTTATACCATTTAATCACAAAGTATACTAAGGGGATGTTCACACGGAGTTTGTGAAATACGTATTTGGATGCATAATACCTACCCAAATACGTATTTTACAGTTTAACAATTTTCCATTCAGTTTCAGTGATATCAGCGTAAGATACTGTACATACCGTCGTTCAGATGATATGTATTTTACATACGTTATTGTATTGCGTTTTATGGATCCATCCAAAGAAATGACATTTCACTCCTGATCTGTTTTACACATTTAAAAGAAACGATAGAGTGCGTTTTTGTTCAGAAAACTACCCAAAAAACGTACCACACTTGTTTTCCCTTTGGATCGCACCCTTCCCTTTTGGGCATATGTGTTTTTAATTAGAAACAGTCTGTATAAGGGCCATTGTTCTTTTTCTTTCAGTCTGCTTCCTGGGAGCCCATGGAAAGATGAGCATGGTGGTCGCTATATGGTGCAAACCTATTACATAGGGACCACTTTAAAGAGGTCCCTTTAAAGGGGCAAGGGGGTTTTTACTATTTGAAAAAAAGTATACAAAGAACCTCCTTTAGTTTGTAAATATTTGTGGAAGAAAAAGGTCAATGTAGGTGTGTTAATGTGGGGTTTTGTGTCTTTTTTTTCTCCCTTCCAGGATTGTATTTATAAATCAGCCAGTAATAGGATTAAGGAGATTCCAAGGCAGTGGTAACAGATGGGGGTAAACAGTTAAATATGTTTATTTGGAAAAATGGTCTCCAGATCTTTTTAGCTCCAAGGACCTCCTCCACATGGTATGGCTGGTTTTTTAAAAAAGTTACTTATACTGATAATGTAAATGGTTTATTTTTATATGTTACATGTTTTTGTTAATAAACTTGGCCACTGTGACCAATTAAATCCCAAACCAGGTGTACATGTTTTATTTGAGGGAGGGAGGATACTTAAAGAGGACCTGTCACCAGGTTTTTTGTAAAAAAATAAATGACATCCCAAAAAAAAGGTTGTAAAAAAACATTCTTTTTAGTATATGCAAATGAGCTGAAAAGAGTCAAATTCCCGTTTTTGTAGAGAAGAGCCCAACAAAAATCATACATTTGCATAAACCACCCCCCTTTTTGTAATTTTTTGGGCCCATTGTTTGAAACCCCGGCTTGTGTGAGTTCTTAAGCAGGGCACAGTTACGTTTTCGTGTAATTCGTTGTTCAAACCTCCCGCAGTGAAGGTGCCTGGGGTTTTATTTGTAAAAGGATGCATGGGTAGTTCTCCTGACGCCCCCCTGAACCACCACCTCGGTCGGGGCCGGCAATATCTCTAGTTCTGGGAAAGTGTTGAGAGCGGGACCCACACTAGGGGGAAGGGGGGGGGGGGCTTAGCGGGCCCCGCAAGGCTCTCCCCTCCTCGAACTGAGAACCACAGCAAGACGGGTGAGTGTTCGCAGAGGGGGGGGCTGAGGTAGGGGGGGGGAGATGTGTGTGCAGAGGAGATGGGGGGCAGAGGTGGGGGGGGGTGGGGGGGCAGGGGAGATGGGTGGAAGGTGTGTGAGGAATGGGTGGCAAAGTGTGTGCAAAGGAGATGGGTGGCAGAGTTTGGAGGGGAGGGGGGTGGGTTTGGCAAGGGGAGGGGGTGGGGGTGGGGGCGGGGGATGGGGGGCAGAGGTGTGTGCGAGGGAGGGGTGGGCAGGGGGAGTGGTGCAGAGGGATTTTGGTGGCAGGGGGTTGGGGGGGTGTGTGGCAGGGGGGGGGGAATGGTGGGGCAAGGGATGGGTGGCAGGGGTGGGGGTGGGGGCAAGAGGGAGAGGGGGGGAAAAGAGGAGATGGGGGGCAGAGGAAAAAAATGGGGGGCAAAATTGTGTGCAGGGGAGATGGGTGGCGAGTGTGTGTGCAGAGGAGATGGTGGGGGAAAAGGTGTGTGAGAGGAGATGGGGGCAGGTGGGGGGGGTGCAAAAAAAGGGGTTGGGGGGGGCAGGAGGGTTGGCAAATTAGGGAGATGGGTGGCAGAGTGTGGTCAAGGAATGGGTGGCAGAGTGTGGGGAAAGGGGGTTGGGGGGGCCAGTTTTGGGGAAAAGGGGAGATGGGGGGCCCCGAGTGTGTTGCAAGGAGTGGGGGGCGAGGGGTGTGCAAGGAGATGGGGGGCCCGAGTGTGGGGCAAGGGAGGGGGCAAAGTGGTGGAGAGGGGGGGGTGGGATTGGGGAGAATGGGTATTTTTGGGGGGGAAGGGGGTCCAGGGGCAGAGGAGATGGGGGGATGTGTGTGCAAGGAGATGGGTGGCGAGGGGGTGTGCAAGGAAAAGGGTGGCAGAGAGTAGCAAGGGGATGGGGGGCAGGGATACGGGGGGTGGGGGGCCAAATTTGTGTGGGGATTGGGGGTCGCAGGGGTGGGGGGGGTTTGTAGGGGTGGGGTTTTTAAGTTTTAAGGAGGGGGGGGTTGGAATAAAAAGGGGGGGGGTGTGGGGAGGGGGGGGTTTGGGGGTGTTTGATTTCAGGTGGGGGGGGGTGTGGTGTGGGGGGGTTTGTGGTGTTTGTGTAAGGGGGGTGCTTTATTTTGTTTTGTTGTTTGGTCTCTGGGGGGGGTATGGGGGTTTTTGGGGGGGGAAAGGGGGGTTTTTAGGGGGGTTTTGCCCCCTTTCTTTTTCCCTTTCCTGCCCCTCGGTCTGTCTTTGGGGGCTGCGAGGGCAGGGACAGCCGCGGGGAACAATTGGTGATTGCCTATGGAAAATAGCCTATTCGCATCCAGGAAAGCGGGGTGACACTCCACCCCCAAAGGTGGCACCCAGTATTTATCCGGGAAAGCGGATTTTACCTGTGGGTGATGGGTGTCACCCAGCTTTTTAATGCTAAAATGGGTATCCAGCCTTGTGTTGAGTGCAATGTTGTTTATTTACAGGTTCCCATTTGGATAGTGGGATTCGTGGACTAGTCGGTCAACTTGGATCTTTTTTTCTTAAAATAAAAGGGTTTTTAAAAGGGGTGGTGTCGGGGATGTTTATTTAAAAAAAAAGTTTTTTTTGGCAATTTGTTTGTGTTTTTTTTCCATACAATTCCAGTGATAGTAGTGGAGGTTCTGCCCGACCCCCTTTTCTTACTATCGCTCGGGCTTGGTGTCAGCCAGAGTTTTCTTGTAGCCTGGGATGAAAAAAAATACTGCGGTTGACACCAAGCCCAGTGTAGTAATGGTGAGGCGCTGTCAGTACCCCATTATAAAACTAAAATTAAATGGGAAAAAAAAAGACCAATTTAATAAAAAACTTTTATTTAAAGAACACTCCCCGACATCACCCCTTTCATCATTTATTACAGAAATCAATCCAAGTTGGCCCAAAACATAACCAATGAGTCCGACATAGCCCAAAAGGGGGAAACCTGTAGAATATAAGAAAAAAAAAAAAATGACAGTACAAAACTCCATCTCCTGCACCCCCTGAGATCATTCCTCAACTGTCTTCTGGGGGTGCAGGGTAGGAGTTAACCACCAATATTTTGGGGCCCGCAGGCGCACCGTAGCATAACCCCTTGGGGATGGTCCTTGTCCCCCAAAGAGATTTAAAGTGTTGTACCCCTCTCTCCCACCACTCCCCTTCATTGTTTTAGCACCCCTAGTCCCAAAACACAAAATACAACCCTCATCACCCCATAACCTCTCCCCTAAACCCCAAAATCCCTCACCCCCAAACCTCCATTAAAATTTCCCCTCACCACCCCCCCATAATTTTCCCACCTAACCACCACCCCATAACCTCCCCCCTACCCCCCTGTGTTTGTAAAGAGGTGGCTACAGGAGGGAAACTAAAAAAAAATAGAATTCAAAGTGTTTGTGGGGTAAATTTTGCAGGGACGAGTCGGGGGTCGGAAGAATCATCAAAGGTCGGAGGGAGGGAGAAAAAAAGGGGAAAGATAAAAATTCTAATCCAGGAGAGCTCCGGTGAGCCCTTAAATTTTTTTGCACTGTAGTCATTAGTGTCTGCAAGCCGTGTACATGGTATGACCATGTATAATCCGTTGGTGCAAAAAATTGATTGTAATTTAATGGTGTAGGGAGGCCCGTTTGGCGGGTTTAAACTCTCCTGGGTGTGAATTGGTAACCCAAGTCCGGAAAGCTTGGTGACGCCAAAAAAAGCTTTATCCCGAGTCGTAAAAAAGTTAGGGGCGAGTGTGGCTTTTTCAAGGGGGTTTTGGCTCACCATCAGAGGGGCGTGGTTTTTAAATTTTGCCCCGGCACGGGCCCCCCTTCAAATTTCCTGCTTTTTTTCTTTCAAAAGTTGGAAGTATATTTATGGGGGAATTGTTGAAATGTGTTTTAATTTGTAAAAAATTTTATGTTAGGTATGTGGTATATATTATTTGTAAGTAAATGTCTGTATATGTGTCATTCATGTATTATGTTTATGTTATGTTGAAAAATGGTTGTATATATGTGTAAATGTCTGTTATATTTATTTTTTGTGAAAATAATGTATAGGTGTATTGGGATATATGTGTGTAAAAAATGTTGTGTTGGGAACAGTGTATTAGTATGTAAGTTGTTTATAATGTGTTTCAGTGTGTTATGGGTTTAAATATATGTATTTTGTGTGAGTGAATATTGCTTTAGGATTTATGTATTGTTTTTTTGGTTGTTATGTGCGTGTATATATGTGCTTGTATTTATGGTGGGAAAATATCTATGTTTACATGTGTGATGTTTTTTATAATGTTTGTGAAATATGTATATGAGTTTTAAATGTTGGGATATGTATTAAAAGTATATATGCGTCATAAAAAATCTGGTGTATAAAACGTGTGTTATTTTTATACTATAACAACATAATTAATAAAATTCTATTTGCAACCCTTAATGTCACTAAAGGCCCTTCACACGCTTTTGCGAGTAAAAATTCGGGAGGATTTCGCCCCCCATAGAATTATTATTCACAGCGCTACACGCCCTAAAAATGTCATGTCATTTTCCCGGGGCGTATTCGCAGAGCGGGGGGAGGAGACAGAATCCCTGTTCTCTTGGGAAAATGTGGATTCCGTAATGCCTGGGAGGATTCCGCCTACGCAGCGCAAATACGGCGGCAGAGGCTGGAATCATCCCAGAAAAAGCCGTGTGAAAGAGCCCTAAAGGTAAAAAGTCCCGTGGGTTGCATGTAAACCAAAAAGATGGGATTTATATTTAAAATAATTTTTCTTTTACCTGTTAGTTATTTGCCTGTACAAATATTGTTTTTTACGGCCAAAAACGGGAAAAAAATATATATAAAGATAAATGAAGGGATTGTTGCCGTCCTGACTGCGGGGTTGGGTTTTCAATTTTGATTATTTTTCATTTTTATGAGTTTAGCTTAATGATAAGGGGGGGTTCAACAGGACAGTGGCCCCTTTTCCCTTTTGGGTCTTGCTATATGCCTGCTGTGGGGTATACAGGCCAGCGCATACTTCCTACAGCACTTGGCCGGCCTCCATTCACCCTCCTTTTCCCATTTCCCTTCTTTTGCCAGCCCCAAAAGTAAATGTAGAGAATACATTGTCATATATAGCACTCGTATTTGCAGTTGAATATAGCCAAAGAAACATAGAGCAAATAAAAAAATTCACTAAACCCGAATATTTTTTTTAGGGTTATATGTGGGGATATTGTATTCAGGCTGGGGGGGTTTATATGCCGGGGTTGGTATGTTCTTACCATGTTGGGCCAGACTACTAATTCTTTGAAGGGAAGAAATTTGTTACCCCTGCCCTGAGAGCAAAAGTAACTGGGAAACAAAACCCCACTTTGTAGAGTGAGGGTAAGGGTATTTCACACGGGGTTTCGTCTTTACATCCTTTAGCTGCCCTGTTTGTGTCGGCCCCAAAAAGGACTCAAACACGCAGCTAACAAAAAGCAAAGGGGAAAATTTTTGTTTTTAATAAGAAGATCCCGGGAAGGGGTGTGAGTACAAATTGCGTCAACCCCTTTGGATGCTGATCTGTATGTACAACGTCACCGAGACTGTAAAAAAGGGAAAAAGGGAGGGGGGGGAAAGATCCCTCCGACCTCCTCCCCGACCAGCAATGCACTGAGTGTGCAGCTATGACTGACTTGCGTGGCCTTGTGAAGGGCCGAGCGGAGTCGAAGTAAGCGTCGGCCGGCAGGTGGGGCGGGCCAAGTCGCCCCACTGGTGAGGGCGCCCCACCCCCGGGGGGGGAAAACCCCCCCCAAACCTTTTAAAGGGACCGTGGGGGCCTTTTTTTAATTTGGCCCAAAAGGCCCCCATTCCCACTCCATTTTTTCAAAAAAAAAATTCACCCCAAAGCAAGTGCCCCCAGGGCAGGAAAATTTTAACCTTTTAAAGGGGTCTTTTTTTCGACCCCCCCCCCTTCAAAAACACGAGGGGGGGGTTTTTTTCTCAACTGGGTAAACAACCTTTTTAACACAATCCCGGGGACCCCCCTTTTGAAAGAAAAAATTTCCCCACCCCCTGGGGAACCCCGGGCCTTTTTTTTTTTTTGGAAAAAAGCTTTTTAAGATTTTAACCTATTGGGGGGGAAGGGGTCCCCATTTTGGGGTTTTGACCCCCACTCTTAAGGCTTATAAGAAAGGGGGCCCTTTCGGTTTGGGGGTTTTTTTTTTTTATTTTTTTTCTCTGAAAATGGAGGTCGGTTGACCCAGTGAGAGGCCCGATTGGCTCATTGGAGGTAAAGATAGCATGGCTGCCCTTCTGAATTTCCCCGTTGAAAGTGGGGCACCCTTTAAAAATCTTTTGATCAAATTATGCGAACCGAGAATTTGGGGGGTTTTTTCATGTGCAGTCGCTAAATTTTTCACTGATTCATTTAAAGAACCCCGCTCCCCCAAACGAAAAGTATTGTATGCGCGGGGGGGGCGAGGCGGAATCCATAGTTTTTTATGGAGCTATGGATTAGAAATCCCCACGTAGAAATGCACCCAAAAAGACGTGTGAACAAAACCCCAATTTCAGGGGTAAGGCCATAGCAAAATCTCCAGGGGTTTCCCCTTTTTCCCCCTCAGAACTGGCCTATAAAGGAGGCCTTTTTTACGTCTCCCATCCCGGGGAAGTTTGTATAGAGTTGGGGAAAAAAGGGAAACAGACTGGAAAAGTGAGATTCTGGATTTTGTGTCAACTTCAGGAAAATTCAGCATGAAGGTGTGGGCCCAAAAGGAGAAGAAAGGGGGAAAATGAACGAAATCTGGGAAAAAAAATAAACGTGAGTCCACTAAATGTACCCGAAATGTAATACTTTTATGTCAGCAGGTCCTTTGGGGCAGGGCTAGAATATAGGTTGAGGGTTATCGCCCCTTTGCCCATAAGAAGTACCCATTTTAAATAGCACATGGTATTTGGGGGGCCCATTTCACTTTTTGCACTGGGCCCCCGAGCTTCAAGTTACGACTTGCCTGTGTAAAACTGCACTAACCTGTATGGGCACTGTATGGGTGATAATGATCAAAATGCAATGGGTTAATTTAGAAAGGGGGGGTGATATTATTCATTGGATTCTTGGTCCCATGTTTTTGGCCAAAAAATCTAAAACCATTTTTTTTTCTCCTGCATTTGAGGCCTTTGGACAGTGAAGGTCTGCAGTTGACCCAGGGAGAGATAATAAAGAGTTGACCACCCAATGAGTCCCTTGTAAGCGGGGGTGGCTTGGGGCATTTTTTGGCCCAAAAAATGGGCCAAGAATCTCAAAGTTTTTTCAAATTGTAGTAGATAAAAGCCCTTTGGAATTTCTATGTGGTTTTTTTTTTCCCCTTTTTGCAGTGGTGTGCCCTGGTATTGGACTTTTGCTGTGTATAGTGCCGCCCATCCGTGGCACCCCGTTCCAGTGTTTTTTTTTGAAATGTTTTTTTGTGCAGAACTATACGTTTTATTTGGCAATATTTTTCTTTTTTTAAAACTATATAAGGAGAAGTAGAAAATCTTTTGGTTTCCTGCACCGCCCCCCCCCACAGGCTGTTATATCAAGCACTTTCTTTTGAGGGTTGTGTTTTTTTTT